>JAJOOS010005213.1:0-59500 GCA_029582725.1 Solanum chiquidenum | reverse complement strand
TATATATATTTTAGCACAAATAAGAATTTTAAGTAGAAGTGAAAACTAAGTGATCTATTATGGATCAGATACCCTTATTTTACCCATTTTGATCATATTTATAGAGACTCTTAAAATAAATTGAAGCTCATATTTACCCAATTAAAATATGAGTGAGCCAAGCTATTAAATATGAATAAAATGGATTCATTTCATTAATATGGGCTGAAATTGTCACCCCTACTAGCAGCACGTAGCTTATCAAATTTGATTTTCAAATGCTTTGATACTTTTCTCATAATTGTTTTCTGTTTAAATTCCAAGCTAAGGTCGCCTTCGTTGTAATTAATTACTTGCTTCCTGCCTCTAATGTTTTTCATGTTCCTTGATAATAAACTGTTCTACGACTCATCGGTTCTCGTTTCCTAGTCTGATTTGGGAGCTCCATAGTGTCTTCAGTTTGCTGTTGTGGTTTTTATTTATCCCCATTTTCTGTGATATCAAAAGGATTCAGACTACAGGATATCCTGCACACTAGAGTCATAGACAATGGACAAATTAATATGGAAATCATGCACATAAAAAGGACAGGATCGATTCAATGTCTGATAAAAAAGATATACCAGCTTGTTTATATTTCATTTCTTTAACAAGTTTAGTAATGAGCATAACAGTCCTAATGTTCCGATGGAGAGAAGCAGGGGCGTAGCTACCCTTTGCCTAGGACACCCTTCATCAGAAAATTACACTGTATTTATAAGTAAAATGATACTTTAAATAGTTAAATAACACATATTGAACATCCTTGAAAAAACAATATAGTTTCTTAGCTTAGTGGTTTTAGTCGTTCAGCTCAAGCTAAGTCATTTGCGACCTCATCTGCGCGGGTTCGATTCCCCTAAATATGTTATTTGACTTTAGATTTTTTTCTTTTCATTAAAAATTTAAAAGTAATTATTTAATTTAATGTTAATAAGCAAATCCTATTTAATTATTTTAATATAACTCGTTTGATTCTACTCTTTATTTTTTATTTCTCGTTGTTAGTTATCAGAGATTCGTGAAATCTTGATGCATAAAAGTGATTTCACTCTAAACTGATATGTAGTTTGATTTCAAAATTTTTGATATATTTTTTAATTAAAAAAATTAATCATTAATGTTACGTAGTTTGATTTACAAAATTTAAGTGCACCCACTCATTAAATTATTTTAGTAGCTATGAAATTTTTGGACATTCTTCGTAAAATTTCTGACTATGCCATTGGAGAGAAGAACCTACGATTAGCTTTTCAGAAAATTTCCAATTTCAACGAAATCTTTAAATATCTTATTTTACTTTGTTTAACTCCTTGTATTCCTCTATCCATATAATACATTGAACGTACATAAATGGCTAGTATATATAACTGTGTTTCTCTTATTCGTATTAACTGCTACTCTAAGGGGAATGTTTTTATGCAGTGCTAATGATTTGTAGCCCCATAATGTTCCAGTTCATGCTCCTACCTATTAGCTGGATATACAAAGAAGGATGTATGATCAAATGAGGCTACTATTAATATTTACTCATGGGTGGGACACACTCTTCTATTCAGCTTCGTCTATATCTTCACATTATTTACATAATCCTGAAGCGCACCTTTCCTTTGTGTTTGTTGTAGCTCGCTCTTACTAAGCTTCTTTCCCTGAGCTAACCTCCTTTACCACGTAAGATCATGTAAGTGTGCGGTTATGCTTTTGATGCTTCACGATAGAATAGATCCATCCAGTTTCTGTTCTTTTTTGGTGCACGCGTGTTTATGGAAGGGACAACAATTTACATTTATGTTTATTCTCATTCCCTAATTTAATTATTGCAGACCTCAAGTTAATGAATTCCTAGAGTAGTCAGAGATCCTGGGTTTGAGTCCTCATTGCCATCGATACAAATTATTTCTATGTGTTTGGTCTTGTAATAATAATAATGATCATTAGAGTTATTAAATTGATGAGTCTTGTGTCATGACCCGCCACTTCATCATACCACTTAGGCATGGAGTCTAAGTCCGTGACACTTGTTTCTACAATTTACGTTTTTAAATGTGATTCATATAAATACCAACCTTATAACTTAACCCTTAATGTTATCTGCTGTGTATTTTTGAACAATGATTTCTGCTTGTATTGATTCATGTACTCTTTGTGTGAAGAGCTTGATATGGATTCATCAAAGAACTGTGAGGCTGGAAACAGCAGTAGCCTGGTGCCACCCCAGGAGGCATGCAACCGAATCGCCCAAGTGGTACAAGAGGAAATGCAGAAAATGGAATTGGTGGCTGATGAAAAGATGAGAATGCTAAAGAAAGCTCGTACAGCTCTCGAGGTTTGTGACAATGAACTAGAGGAAAAAGCTAAGGAAGTTGCACAGCTGAAACTGGAGAGGCAGCAGAAAAAGCAACAGATAGATGAACTGGACAACATTGTTAGGCTTAAACAAGCCGAGGCGGATATGTTCCAGCTTAAGGCTGACGAAGCAAGACGAGAAGCTGATAGGTTGCAACTGATTGCACTATCAAAGTTGAGGGAATCTGAAGACGACTACGCCAGCAGATACCTACAACAACGTCTTAGTGAGGCTGAAGCTGAGAAGCAATACCTTGTTGAGAAGATTAAACTTCAAGATCAAGGTTCGCGTTCATCACAAAATAATGACAATGGAACCGGGGAACCTTCACAAGCACTCTTGTCTAAAATACAAGAGATACTTAAGAGTGTATAAGACTATTCTGCATTCATGCCGAGTAATGCTCCATTCAGAGGAGGGGTTATCCTTTCTTTATTCCTTTAGTAATTCCTAGTTAAATGTTGTTCTTCATTCTATTAGTACTAGATGAGATAAAGCCCGTGCTAGCACAGGCCCAAACACATTAATATTAGTATATAAAATTGTATGTTTTGTTTTTTCAAATGTTATTTTTAGTTTTTGCCTTTCAAATAGGTTGTCTTGTGATATATTATGAAAAGAAAATATAAATTTATATCTCACAAAAATAATAATTTATGAAAGATATAATTAAAGGAGAATACAAAATAGGAGAAAAAGTGCAAATGACCATGTTATCATGAATCATTTTTTTGTTATAAAATAATTTATGGAAACATTAATAGTACTTTTTTAGATATATCTAATCTTCAACTAATTATAATTTGAGATAAATACATATAGTCTTCAATTAATAATATGTATTTTTTTCGCTTCGACAATAAGCTTCACAAATTTAACAAATTATTAAATATAAAACCATTCAATTATCAATGTTTCATGTTAAGTAGGCGATATTTGATTTCATATCATGAAAATCTCAAATTCTCCAAAAAGCATTATTTGGGAATTTCAAATCATAATTTGAGATTTGTCAAATATAAAAATTGACCCACAAGTTTATTTTTTGTAAAAAAAATAATACTCATATTTAATTTATATTACTAGCCATTTATTTCATATGTAAATAAAATTATAATTCATATCATTACTTTCTAAACCATTTATATCTCAGATAATGATAATTCTTATCAATGAATTATGTTAAGTGTATATTGTTACTCAAATATATATTCTAAATATAGCTTAAAAACAAATTGTCTTAAAATTTAAAGTAAGTTTCTGCTTTAAAGGTTCTCTTCTGTTTTATATTAGTTGTCCACTTTTTTCTATGCACGATCCTTAAGAAATCATATATAAAATGAGTAATTTTACTAATTTACTGTTTATTCACTCCTTTCAAATATGAATTTTTTGAGACTTATAAACTCGTAATTTAGGCTTTCAAAAAATATTAATTGCAGGGATAAGATGATTTTTTTTTATTAATTTCTTTTAGTTTGATAATTGACAAGTAATTTGGGATATATTTTTATAATAAAGTAAATAATTAATATGGAACGGAGGAAGGAGTAAAACTTTTATGTATGAGGATAAAAGTTTTTGAATATCTTTTCACATGATATGTATTGTATTACATTTTGCAAAAGTTTCCTTAAAATGTTTGAAAAATCATTTTAACTTTCGAATTGAAAGAACTTGTTCTTGATTTACAAAAGAAAATGAGTTAACTGCAATGTAGTGCCAAGTATAAAATTGAGGGCAAACTATGTAAATCCCACTAGTTTAGGTTCTAATTATTAAGATTCTTGATAGTTTCAAATATTACTTCCTCTACCATATTTCATGTTTAGGATACATGAGTTTGAATCCGCGAGATACATGTATCTACCGAATTTTAAAATCGAGATACATATTTTATCTGTTTAAATTAATTGGTTGGTTGTAACTGATTTCCTTAATTAGAAGAGTAATTGAGGATTTTTAGAATACATGAACAATTAATTCTAGAAATTTAATTATTTAAATTAATCAAATTCTTTAATATAAGGCGAAAATCAAGGAGTGTATATATATATTTAATAAAATTTATTTTATTATTCTTTGAAGTAATAAATTCATTAATATTATTAATAAAAGACAAAAATATGTATATCTTTGTCATTTAACTTGATTAATTTTATTTTATTTTTATTAAAATAATAAATTCATTAATTTGATGTATCTATTATCAATATATGATATATCCAACAAACTAAACACTTAGATATATAAGAATCATACGAGCACATTCATATGTATTATAAAAGTATCTAGTATTAATTTCGTGTATTTATTATATGTGTCTAGTATTAATTTCGTGTATTTATTATATGTGTCTAGTATTAATTTCATGTAATCTATTTATGTGACCTAATATTAATTTCATGTATCTGTTTATATGGTCTAATTTTAGAGAAAGACATAAAGTCACCATTGAAGTTGTTTCGAATTTTTAAAAAGACACCTTAACTTTGCAACCATTCTATTACCCCACTAAATAATTTTGAATAGATATTATTATATCATTTTTTTATCAGCCCCAGATTTTAAGTAGCAGGTGCGTTCACACACCAATCATTACATGACACGTGTTAATTAAAAATGTAAAAAAAAAATCCATTTCAAGTTTTTTCTTTATTTCTCTCTCTTACTTTTTGACTTATTTCCATTTTAATTTCATCTTAAATCTCACTTCATCTTCCACCCTCCACTTTCAAGTGATCCATCTCTCCATTTTCTTTCTTTTTCATCACCTTCAATCCTCAGCCCACCCCACCCCACTTCAAGTTGAACCCTTCTCCAATTTTTTCTTTTCTTCTTCTTCTTCTTCTCCAATCAAATTCTTTATTTCAATAATTTTTTATTAAAAAAAATTCATACTATTTTTTAGACTTTATTGAATTATTGATAACAAAACTAATTATTTCTCTAAGAAAATTTAAAATTTTGAAGGTATCATCAATTACTCATTTTCATATAACTTCAAAATTAGAAATGATAATTTTAAAAGAATCAATGAATTCCCCAAAATTTCAAAGAACTTAATTAAAATCTGATAAAAAAACTATATGATACTTCTTAATCATCTTGAAATCTAATGGGTTTATCAAATTATTTGAAATGTAAGAAAATATTTAGATAAAGTTTTAAAATTAAAGAGAGTAAAACTAATAGTAGTAAAATAAGGAAGGTGAAGTTGTGGTAAAAATGGTGACATTGAAAGTGAGAAGCTTCAATGGAGATGACAATGAATTTTTGAAGAAGAAAGAAGAAAGAAAGAGAAAAAATAAAAAGGAAAAAAGTTAAAATAATAAGAAAATATATTTTATAATAAAATATTTGTAAAAATAAAGTTATATTAGTAATTTTAGGTTGCTCACTCTCTTTGAGAGAGTGCACACACTCTCTATGACAGGTGGACAAAAAATGATGTAATAATATCAGTTCAAAATTGTTTAGTGGGGTAATAGAATGCCCGCATAGTTAAGGTGTCTTTTTAAAAATTCGGGACAAGTTTAAGTGTCACTTTATGTCTTTTCTCCTAATTTTAATTTCGTGTATCTTTTATATGTATCTAGTATTAATTTCATGTATCAAGTACCAATTTTATACATTATATTCAAAAATATGTCTCGGATACATAATAAGCATATACATATAAATATGTGTATCTCTAAATATGGAATGTAATTGAAACACATGAATTTAGGAATAAATCACGAGTGTGTAGTATTTGTCTTATCATTAATATGAAAAAAGTAAAAAAAATCAAAATTCTTCCCTTTTTTAGCATATGGATTTTTTTCTCATAGATGCATATAATTTAACTCAAATACATGAAGTCTTAACTTGATATATATACACTTGATATGTATTCAACATTGTTGCACTCGATGTGTATCTAATGATGTATTTGTTCTGTTAATTAAAGTTTGACGTAATTCTTCCATCTTGATTAGGTCGTTCCTATATTTAGATCTATTCTCGACTTGAATGTTGGCGGATGAAGAGTCAGTCCCTGCAATGAGAAATTCATGACTGAAAATAAGCAAATAAAAGTTGTTTAATTTAGTATAATATTGTTAATGTGTAGTACCTTTAACAAGAATCATCCGATTTCGAGAATGACCAGCCACTAAAGTGTTTGAGAAACAACAAAATTAAAAAATATAAAACTTAATTTGTAAAACTTTTTAAAATTGAATTTCAGAGCATTATGAACTTTAACTTAGATACAAAATCAAGATAAATGAGAATAATAAAATAATAGAAACAAACCTATATGTATAATGCTAATTTGAACATGCAAACATGTATTGAGAGGATGAAGGAAGAAAAAGAGATAAGATGAAGGAAGAAAGAATGTTGGGTGGGGGCAACGACAGATGAAATAAAGAGGGAGAAGAAAGTGGGAGAAAGAAAGAGGATTGGTGGACGTTTGGGGGTGGGGGAGATTTGAATTGTTAATGGACCATCAATTAAGCAGATTACATTTAAGATAATTATTCAATACCATATTTAAGGGATTTGTGTATCTGACTAAATATTTTAAAATATATGGTATAAATATTAAAAGTGGTACTATGTGTAATTGTTTTAAACTAGAGATAAATATAGTATATATTATAGTGATGTATGTGTAGTTAGGTAATTTTTCCTAAAATTAATTCAATGAGACCTAATTCGATGCCTATTATTTAATGAGAATGGATATTAGTTAAATGACACAATTGTCCTCGATTTAAATTTATAATCCATAAATCACACATGTTGATGTTTCTCTTTTTAGTAGGTAAGAGTAGCTCGTGCTAAAGCACGGGCCCAATAATATTGAATTATAATTTTTTCATAATAGTAATTGTTTTCAATTGTGCTTTCTTTTAGAGTCCAGATCAAGTTTTACTCTAGTTCATGTTATTTCAACGAAGTAAATTTCACCCAAAAAATAATTTAAATAAATTATTATTTTTAGTTGAAAATTTTGATCTTTTGATCTTAGGAGAATCAATTTAAATAGTAGTGCTTTCATGAAAAAGAAAATATTATAATTTTGTTGGTCCTAACTATCATGAAATACTTGAATTATAAGGACATTCACAAAATTTGTGGTATGAAAAGTTCGAGTTGTCTTTTGTAGGTCACCTATTACATATTACTTGGTCCATAATGACCAGATACCCCTAATGAAATTTTTAATGAAGACATATTTTATTAAACTAATCTTATTAACAATGCTTTAGAACTTTAAATTTAACATATATTTTATATTGTTATTTAATATTAAAAATAATAGAAAGAAAAAAAAATAATTTTTCTTAATATATTAAACTGAACAAAATAAAATGATACATTTTTATTATATGGACCAAGTGAAATGAAATAAAAGAATAAAAAAATTGTTAAGCGGTAAAATGTTAAAAGTGTTAGGAAATACAAATTTAACCAGAAAAAACAAATATTTTTTACTAAAATTTAAATCATGTAAAGAGAGAGCGCTTGAAAGTGAAATGAACCAAGTTGGAATCACAAATTGTTACCTCACCTATTACAATTTCAATAAGGAAATGATCAAATTGTCAAACAATTTCAATTTTCTTAAGAAACCACCGCAAGACCTTTTCTTAACCAATAAAATTGCATTTAATTGATGTAATTACAATAATAACTTGATGGGATTAATTTGTATGCTATCATGTTGACGGAGAGTTGCTTGTTTATTGGTTTTTTTAGATGTAATAATTCACAATTTTATAAATTTACCTTTCAAATTTTACCAAGTATGAAAACAAAATCTCAACTTCTCCCCATATTTTTGACTTGGTAGCCTAAGCTAATAATGATTGATCTTGAAATTTAGAATGTACTTTTTCAATTTTTTGCGAGTTTGTTTGATTTTTTTTTTTTACATTGAAATGACTCTTCATCCTCTTATTCTATATTAACTATATTATTAAAATATCTTATACATTTTTTTTACCTATAATATTTTTGGAATTTGAACAAATCAATGCATATTAACCATTGACTACATTATTCGGACACAATTGAAACAGTTTCGCCAAGAGCGTCTCAATAAAATTAATGATCAAAAACTATTTTTTTTTATAAAATGCCTTATATGTTATATATATACACACACATATACACAAAAATAATTATAATTTAGAGTTTTTTTTATTCTTAAATATTACTTGTATTTAGTAAACTGTTTTTAAAACACATAAAGGCTTAAACTTTACATAATAATATTATTATTTATAAAAGTATAAATTAATTTTAGCTGATAAGATTCAACCATTTGTTTTTAATACATAACCTTAAATATTATTATAATTTTTTTATCAAATATTATAAAATTTGAGTTATTTAATTTAAAACTCTAAAATATTCATGATAAAAAATAGATAGTTTTTCTTTCTTTTTATACAAACAAGAGATGTATCCTCATGTTATCTTTAATAAACTCACGCAAAAGAATAACACTCAGACAACTACACATATAATCTATTTACACACTACCAAAAAGGCATTTGCCTATGTCGACCCATATGCCTCTCGACATATCACTTCTCTTTAGGATTGCACCGAATACATATATAATATAAGTATTCTATTATTATAAATAGTTATAATTATTTCAAAATTAAATAAATAACAGTACACTAAATTGATAGTTGAATGAAACTTTCAAATTAATAAACATTGATAACAAAAATTAAAAATTCTATAACGACTCGGCCCATTTAGTCCACTTGGCCAAAACTCGACCCGGCTTAGTTGGCCTGAGAAAATTGGGCTAACGTGTTGTGGGATGGGCCAGACAGAAGTTTTGCATTGTTGAGCCTTGACTAGACTGGCCCAGTTATGAGAGATCCAGCCTAGTCTGGGACTGGAGATCAATGTAATTTTTTTTAATGGGCCAGTCTAACTAGTGCGGCCCACTCAACAAGCTTAATGTCAATATATGAAAAAATCTGATTTTTTGCAATCATATTCTCTTTTAGGGTAAAAAGGTTGTGCTTCAATTATGCTATCCTCCTAAACCCTAACAATAAAAAATAAGATGGAAAAAGGCTTCTTCAAGGTTTTCATCCCTGAAACCAGTGAGAAGTGGCTAGTAAGTATACTCCCCTGTCATGGTCTTTGATGATACTTTCTTTCTTCAATTTTTCTTCTTTTTGGAGATGCGAGCAACAAATATATATGGGGGAGGAGAAGGCTTTCTTGAGATTTAGACCTGTAAAATTTGGATACGTCGTGTTATTTATATATATATATATATATATATATATATTGTTACTGTACTTTCCCTTTCATCCTCTTTTTATGTTCTTATATTCATGTATTTGATCAATAATTGCTGTTGATTCTTTTTCTTAAAACATTTTCAATTAATACTTTTTGAATATATGTGCTTTGAATAAGGGGAGGGAAAGTAAAAGGTGGATAGATGCTTTTTTGTGAGGCAAACAAATTTTCTACGATTTTCTATAGATGTTAAATCCCTAAATTTTTATCAATAATATGTTTAATTTAGCCTATCAATGTTAGAAATTGCATATTTCATTTCAAACTAACAATATTATTAGTGTTGAAGGAAGTAATTTTATGGTAAAAATATGAAAATGCCTCACATTTCATTTTATAGTTTCTAAAATCGGTACATTCTTGAATTTTAACCGCAGAAGTCTCAAACTTTGAGTTTATTTGAAACACTTTTTCATCTGAAACTTGTTGCTTTTATGATATGGTCAATGTCATTTAAAGAAATTAATGTTGCTCTACATTTATTTTTTCAATAGTCAAGTATTCTTTTCTTCGTAGAAAATTCCTACAAGTTATACTGATTACAAGAAAGGAATATTACCTAGGAATGTTTTTCTTAGAGACCGATTTGGAAATATATGGCCAATAGGGGTAACCAAATCAGGAAAACATATTTATTTTGAATATGGATGGAAGAAATTCATTGAGGACAACATCGTATAGCTTGGAGACTTCTTTATTTTTAACTATGATGGAACTAGAACTTTTGACTTCAAACTACTTGAAAGAAATGGATGTGTAAAGAAAGGAGTTGGAGGTTTAAAACTTGCTGTGAAGGAGGAGGAAACAGAGCAAATAAATGTTTAACATCAAAAGAGTGTGGATCCAAAAGAGAATACTTGGGCTAGAGATAGCAACGACATTTTTCCTAATGATCATAGAGATGGGGTTAACATGGTAGAAGATAAAGAGGATGAAAACAAAGAATGTGAAAAGACAGAAAAGGTGCAATCAAAAGATGATGATAAGGAAGAATAAGATGATAAAGATGATGAAGAGAATGAATACAAAGAAGAGAATAAGGAAGAGAAAGAAAGGATTGGCATACTCAACCAAGAGGCACCACGTTCAAAAGATAAACACAAATGAAAGATTTTTAAATCTACTCTTCTGTTTAATTTTATATGCAATTCAATTCCTCTCTTGTTAGTATGTTACTATAAAAATGACATCTATGAATATTTAGACATGATTTTGTATTCATATCAGAAGTTTCAAAAAAAATTTTAAAAAGGTTTGGTCGTTTGGTCTGCTGACAAAACGAGCATGTTAAGGGCAATTTTTGGAATGACAAAGTATAATCAAGTTAAATATCATTTTCTAATACTTTTGGTATGTGCCAAAAGTCTAATTTCCTCCCCCCCCCTTAAAATTCATGTTCAATAAAACAAGACCTTGTAAAATAAAATATATGGAGTAACTCTGAGTATCCATGTTATTTATGTTTGTCAAGTTTACCTTTTAACTTTTTTTTTATTCAGTCAAATGTAAAAGTGCGACTGCTGGAAAGGTGAATGATCCCCATGACCAATTTGCTACAGATATATTTAGAAGTGGACGTGCAGCTAAGCCAAAAAATCCTTACTTTGTAATAAAAATATGTTCAGATAGGAGAAATCAACTGGTAATTATTAACCGATAACTATTTTGGTTGATTGTTTTATAGTTCAATCTTATAATATTCTCATTTAACAAAGTCTTTTTTCCTAATTGTAGTACGTTCGAATGATGTGGTCAGAGACTACCAACTTGAACTCCCTTCAAGCATGACCATTCGTGACAGAGAATTTGAGGCAAAACTCAAGATTTGATAAGATGGTAGAATATGGCTAGTTGGCGGATGGCGCAGTTTATGTAGGCAGAACCTTTTGGAGAAGAATGATACATGCATTTGTGAATTTGTGAGAGAAAAACACAACAAAGGCCTTTACTTACAAGTTCACGTTGTCCATGAAGGAGAAGGTTCCCATCCTAATAAGAAATAATATCGTGCTATTTAACATGGATTTTATGGCCTTTAGTGTATCTATATGCGGGTAGATTTTGAAGACAATAAGTATTGTTGTTTGTTGACCAAACATTAAAGAATTTTTTAGTTTGTATTGATGGATCTGGAAGTTAAGCCAATTAATTTGCATTAAGACTAAAGTCTAGTATATTTACATTCAATTGTTAAACTATTATTTGGTCTACATTGATCGGTTGAAAACATGGAATGTCTAATACTTCAGTAGCAAAATACTGAATTTGTTATGCTTTTTTATGTTTATATAATATATATCTTAGGTAATCCTCTTGGACTTGGATTTAAAATAATTTTCACTCAAAAAAGTTTTGACGCAGCACGCCACATAGTGCCCTTGATAGGGCACACAACGTGCTAAGCAGTGCGCCAGCCTGGTCGAATTTTGTGTTTCTGAAGTTTGGCACTTGGGGCAGCACATTAATTAGTTTAATTACATAAATGATTGATTGACAAGTCTTTGTGGGTATGATATCTGGACTAAAAGTTCTATAATATTTGTACGATGGCGTACACTTGCGTGGTCAATTGGACTCAACAAGTTTGCATCTTCTTCTTTGTTTAATCTTTAATTATGTTTGTTATTACATTTTGTAAATTATGTCTTGATTTTTTCCATGAAAATTTATAATCCCTATTGGTTTAGAACACTCTTTGTTTTAATAGATTTGGAAAAGGAATATAACTACTTGGGATCTATTTATAGGGGATGTAGTTGAAAATTCTAAAGGATTGTACCCTTCTTCTTTTTTCATGGTGAAAAACTCTCTCAACTTTTTCTTAGAGGATTAGTCTAGCCTAACCTCGTTAAATTCTTGTATTTTTTTTCTTTTCTATTATATTTACTTGTGATTGTGTGGTAGTTAATAACCCACGATATTTTCGCAAAATATTTTATCTTGTATTTTTCATTTCTAGTATGAATAGCTTATAAACCCATTAGCTGAGGTTGTAAACTCTTATGATATTTATAATATGAATGATACTAGTTTATCTTACTTATTTACAACTTCGGCCTGTTTAAAAAATAATAAAAAACAAGTCATATTTCAGGTTGGCATGCTTCAATTTTTTCTAATAATTTGTCATGTGTTGCTTACTTGATTTTATGTTTAAAGTGAACTATTTTATTTGGATTAATTGGGAGTAGTTCACTATAAGATTTGATTACTTATTTTGGAAAATAGGGTCATGGTAATCAGTTTGTTTATTTTTAATAATGCATTAGGCTTTTGAGTTTATTGAACTCATACGTCAACAATATAAATTTTTGCTCAAGAAAGAAATGTAAGGGCTTAATTACTTGATAAAGTTATTAAAGGTAAGATGATTTTTTTATTCAACACCCGTTGCAATCAATAACAAAAATGAGAGAAAGGGACAAAACTAGTTGTCCCAACATAGTAGAATAAAAGCTTCATAAGTCTTAAGCCCTAAAGAGGGCACAAATAGTATATAGTCTTGCATGAGGTCTTCACATCTCAGATAAGGAAATATAAATAAAATGACAAGGTAATATTTACGCGTCTTGATGTTGATGTTTGACGTAATCAAAGACACAACTTCCAAATCAAGTGTCAACGATCGCATGCAGTAATATGACCCAATCGAATGGGTTGGGGTCGAGTCCCAAGGGAGCGGTTAGTAGTCGAGAATCAAATAAAAAAGTAAAATTTAGTTCTAATCAATCATAGCTATAAATATTTACGAATAAAAACATACTAAATCTAAAAGTGACACGAATGTCAATAATCAATGGGGGGTTTTGTATTCTACTAGGGAACAAAATCCGTTAAAATAAAAAGATGCGAATTAGGGAGACGGGATTCTTGGGATGTGATAGGAATATGAGATAAAATAAACAATCGGGTAAATGCTATTGATAGTAAATCGCTGAACATTTGTAACTAGGCTAGACTTTAGTGGGGGTAAATTCTCTCTCGAGCAACTTACCCCGAATCAACTCGGTTTCTCTCGAACACCGAGTTGCAGCATTTAAGCTCAGCCTTTACCTTATCCCATTCCCTATCTCGAGTTGAATGTGTGGGAGAAGGCCTAGGATTCACTCTCTCGAGATGAACCCACGACGACCCAATAACCACAGGCTATCGATTTAGTAGTCTTGGTTTTAAAACATCTCTCTCGAGCAAGCCAAAAACAAGAAGACAAAATCATATTTGCAACTATAATTCCATTAAGTTCAAACACAACTACTAAACGAAATCACATTTAAACAACAAATAGACTATCAATGAACAATACCCAACAATAAATTTAACCCATATTCACAAAATCACACCCCAAGAATTGGGGTTTTAGCTAGACATGAAAAAGAGATAGAAATCAATACTAAAAAGTGTTTCCATCAAATGGGTACGATCGAAAATGTCTTTAAACAGGTCTAAGATGAAGATTCTTTGATACCCACTTCCAATCTCTTGGAGATGAAAATCTTCAAAACTTTACAAGCTCAAGAACAATGTCTCCCCAAAAACTCTAAATGAAATATTCTAAGTCTAAAAAATTCTCTACAACTTCCTAAATTTCTGGATAGATAGTTACATAATTAAATGAGTATTTATAGTTTTCAAAAATTTGTGATACGAAGGACCACTCGATGCAGTTAGTCGGGATCACCGATATACTCGGCGATCCACCCTTTGGTCTGGTTCATCGCCTTTCAACTTTTTCCTTTAGCATCTTTGCATTTTGAATCATTGGACGATATAGTACAACTTTGTGGAACTGCTCGGCGACGCGCCAACTGCTCTTTTTCACCCCTGTCTTTATCTTTTCCTTCAGGGCTTAGCACACTGGAACATTAGGTGAGATTAAGGCCATTCGGCGACTCGCCTAATGCATTAGGCAATCCTCAGGCCTTCTTTTCTTCGTCATTTCAACCTCCTTGTTCCTTTTTGCTAAGTAGTGTCCATGCTTTGCCTCAAACTCCAAATACCTGAAACTTAAGGATTTACATCAGTTATTGAGATAAAATATACATTTGAAGACACTAAATCTATCAAAATAAAGCCCTAAATGAGTCCAAAATTTGGACTCATCAGCACCCCGAACTTAAACTTTTGCTTGTCCTCAAGTAAAACTCAAGTTTAGCAGTTCAAAAAAGATGTCTCAAACAGTGCTACACAAGACTCAATCATGAATGCACACACAATGCTCAACTTACTCATGCAAGGATCAATTGTGTACTCAAATACTCAAGTTGTGACACACCATTATCAAATAATCTCAAGCTCACTATACTTGCTTCAAATGCAAGTTCAAGCTCAACAAAGGAAATCAAATGCCCTCACACAAATAATGATTCCATGTTCACACACAATGGTTTAATCATTTAAAGTTCCGAAATCCAATGAAACTTTTACACTCACACTCATAAAGAAGAACACTATGCATGCTTCACCCATAGATTTTCCCGTATTTTCCAATTGACAATTGTTTCATCTCACTCAAGATCAAAAAGGTCTTTTCAAGGCTTGTAATGGGGCAGAGTGCAAATGTATGTTCATTTAGGCTCAGTGACTTTCATCCTCATGAAATATGGTGCTCACAACCCTTTCTTCCCATCATCAAATTCATTCGTACTCACAAGTCATCCCATTATTCACTTTCTATGGTTTGTTGGAGACCCCATTTCTTTTTGAATTTTCATGTTTTATCCACAACTTTTTCTTTTTCTTTTTTATTCTTTTCGTCTTTTTCATCTCTTTTTTTTGTATGGAGGGGTTCCATTTTTCTCGACACATAGATAGAAGGGAATTTTCTTGCACTTCTTGACTTGCCTTCTCTTTTCACCACACCCCCAACTTAGCCTAAGTTGGCTATTTAATCAACCACAAATCAAGAGGATTATAGGTAGTGGATTAAGAAAGGTCATGTTTTCATCAAGTTTCTTCCAAAAAAGGATAAGGCTCAAGGGGTGTTCAAAAGAGATTCACACACGCTCACAAGGTAAGCCACAAAAGAGGTATATGTCAAATTGTTTCTCACTCTTCAAAATTGCCTAAGATCATATCAAGAGATGGCCTTACTTAGTCGACCGGACCAACGGGGTAAATTCTAGGTGTTATCATGCATGGTTCACAGTAAGCTCATCACACAAGGCATTGACACCAAAGTCAAACAAGACTCCACACTTTCGCTAGTGTGCAACGTTCATCACAAGAGAATCAATTTGATACTTGGTTAGTCACAACGAGATGCAAAGAGTTCACATATTGTCTATGTAACTTCACTTGATCTCGTCGTAGCCGCACATTCATGTTCGTTCGATTATGAGCACTATTTGAGTCATCAATATTGATCAAACTGAGACTCAAATTTGCTAAAGAACAGCCACATTCAACATAAACAAGAGGTGGATTTTTTTCCGGAAGGATAAAAAATTATTTACAATTAAAGCAAGGAGCCACAATCTCAAACCTTCCACAAAAAGCAGTATAACACAAATTTAGCACAAACCCCAAATAGATAAACAAAACATTAATCACAAGATAAAGGTGGGCCTCACCCCACCACAAATAAAAGTATTTGTCCTCAAATGCAAACAAGCTAAAAATAACCATAAGTCAAAAGAAATAAAATACAGAGATGGAGGTAAAGAGGGGATCTTGTCTACTCAATTGTTCCATCTGTGTTCGGTGTATCGGTCTGGATTTTAGGCATCAGTGCCCGTAGGTACCGTGTAAGGGACAATAGCACCAGACTCATCAGTGGCCTCCACAGGTGTATTCACCAAAAATCTCCGTACAGCTGAGAAAAGTCCCCATGCCCATGAAGGAACAGATTTGTCTCAGGGAGTAGGCCTCTTGCTCTTGCTTTTATCTCTAGATGGGTGTTCTTGCTTTCCCTTCTTTGGAAGATTCGACCTCTCTTCATTCATTTTAAAATTTTGTGATCTAATCTTTCGGGGTGACACGATTTTCCCAGCAACTT
Organism: Solanum chiquidenum; assembly: GCA_029582725.1. NCBI lineage: Eukaryota > Viridiplantae > Streptophyta > Magnoliopsida > Solanales > Solanaceae > Solanum > Solanum chiquidenum. The sequence continues at coordinate 42,812 of JAJOOS010005213.1, read as the reverse complement.
TTGGTCTAGCCATGTTTGCAAAGCTTCGAGGTAAAGTTAGAAAATATTCGAACAAAAAACATTGAGAATCAAGTGCAGGCAGATTTGCCGAACCGGTCGTCGAGTCGCCAAATTGCTTCGGCGAACCAGGCTCCTCGCCGAAAGTTACAGAGCCAAACGACATGTATAACATGAATTTAACGGTGAAATGGGAACGTTAGGTGAGCCACCGAGTGGTTCGGCGAGCTCGACCCAGCTCGCCAAATGACCCAACATACCTATTTTCAACCCAACTTCCCAAACTCAACCCCGTGACCTCCGAACACAAAATTAAACAATGTGATACTCAAATTCAAACAGGACCCATATCATACGAGAACAATCCCACAAGTTTTAACATAATCCAATGCACCAAATTACGAGGTTTCAATATTTAGAGAAATATGGGTAATGTTTTCAAATTAAAAATAGGCATTCAAACATTTTTGATCCTATCAGAGGGGCTCAACACACGACAATACAATCAGACGACTTGCATAAGAGTTCAAAACATCAAAAATAACTTGGGGATCGGGAAACTAACCTTAAATGCTGATTAAGTGAAAATTTGAATCGCTAGGCAGCAATGCAATCCAAGTTCTGAGCACAAATTTAGAATTAACACCCTTAGAGAGTGAAAAACGTAGTGAATAGTGTGCAGGTGTGAGGTTGGGAGAATGAGAATGCATAAAAAGAGTTTGTGAATTCAAACATTTGGCTTCAAAAACCATCCAGTTCTTGTCCATTCGGCGACATTAGTCGTGATCGCCGAACCATTCGGCGTCACGCCGAGCAATCACTTACCTCGCCAAGTTTTACAGAACCCCCAGTCAATTTGGAAGTCCAAATGGTGGTAAGAATCATAATCGCCGACCAGGTCGGTGACTCGCCAATAATTTCTTAGGCCCGCTGAGTTTTACAGACTCTCCCTTAAAATTATCTTTAGTCCAACGGCGGTTTGAGTCGGGGTCGCCGACCTCATCGGCGATGTGCCGACTAGACCATTTTGCTCGCCAATCTCCTTATTTCCTAACACTTTCCCACACTTCATCCTGCACAACCAACACACCATTATTTGACAAACAAGCAAAAAACAAATAAAAAGGGTCTTGGGTTGCCTCCCAAGCAGCGACTTAGTTAACGTTGTGGCACGACGCAAGTCCACCTTCAAACCTCATTTATGGGTTTAGCCATAGTATCACTAGGTAAACCTCTTTGTTGTCTCGGATTGAGATGAGACGATATATGACCCATATGGGTCTCCAACTGCTTTATCGACACTGAATGGGAGGTGACAGTCTGGCTAAGAGTAGAGGCATCTTCTTTCATTTCTTTTAAAGTTTTGTATGACCCTACAACTTTGTTGATGATACGAGAGGGCATATCCTCATACCTACCACCTTCCGAATCCTTTGGCTTTTGGCGCTCGTGGGGAGGCCCATACCTATCCTTCTCCCCATCCTTCCAATTATGATTACAGTCCCTCCATTCACGATCTTTCCAACCTTCATCCCTAGCCCAACCATGGTTACCACCCTACCTCGGGTAGTTTGAACGATAACCACCGCCTTGGTTGGCTAGGAAGTTCACCTCCTCACTGTACAAAGCTTCAAACTTTGCTTCTTTAGGATTAACACACCTGACACCCACAACATTGACACCCCGAGCACTAGCTCCCATGACATTTTTGGACAAAATGCCAAGTTGCGTCATGATCTCTGCCATGTTTTGGTCTCTCTCTTGATCCTTTTCCATCTGCTCCTTGGTCAATTTGAATGTAAGAGGGGAGACTTGGTCTTCATGGGTGTACCAGGCCTAATTTATCATGGTCATGCTATCCAATAGCTGAGCTGCTACCACGTAAGGTTGTTGCATCAAACCCCCCGGTGAAATTTGGTCAGCAACACCTTTATTTCCGGGACCAAGACTTCTGTAAAGGCAAACCAGGAGTACTATATCGGGAATTTCATGAGTTGGGCATTGAACTAGCAGTTCTCTAAACCTTGCCCATGCCTCATGAATCCGTTCACCTTCCAATTGTTTGAAGGTTAGAATGTGATCCCTGAACAACATTACTTCCTATGGAGGAAGCTCCATTTGCTCGCGAGTACTCCTCGACATACTCACCTCTTGTGTTTCAAAGCTTAAACAAGCAGAAAAAAACTAAAAATTAAGTTAGTAAAACTAAAATTAACAAGAACAAAATACTACTTAACTAAAATTTCTCAACTAACACCACTCCCCGGCAGCGGCGCCATTTTGATGTTTGACGTAATCAAAGACACAACTTCTAAATCAAGTGTCAACGATCACGTGCAGTAATATAACCCAACCGAATGGGTTGGAGTCGAGTCCCAAGGGAGCGGTTAGTACTCGAGAATTAAATAGAAAAGTAAAATTTAGTTCTAATCAATCATAGCTATAAATATTTACGAATAAAAACATACTAAATCTAAAAGTGACACGAATATCAATTATCAATGGGGGGTATTGTATTCTACTAGGGAACAAAAATAATGAAAATAAAAAGATGCGAATTAGGGAGACGGGATTCTTGGGATGTGATAAGAATATGGGATAAAATAAACAATCGGGTAAATGCTATTGATAGTAAATCACTGAATATTTGTAACTAGGCTAGACTTTAGTGGGGTAAATTCTCTCTTGAGCAACTTATCCTGAATCAACTCGGTTTCTCTCGAACACTGAGTTGCAGCATTTAAGCACAACCTTCGCCTTAGCCCATTCACTCTTTCGAGATGAATGTGTGGTATAAGGCCTAGGATTCACTCTCTCAAGCTGAACCCACGACGATCCAATAACTACAGGCTATCGATTTAGTAGTCTTGGTTTTAAAACTTCTCTCTCGAGCAAGCCAAAAATACGAAGATGAAATAGTATTTGCAACTACATTTCCATTAGGTTCAAACACAACTACTAAACAAAATCACATTTAAATAGAAAATAGACTATCAATGAACAATACCCAATAGTAAGTTTAACCCATATTCACAAAATCACACCCCAAGATTTAGGGTTTTAGCTAGACATGAAAAAGAGATAGAAATTGATACCAAAAAGTGTTTCCATCAAATGGGTATGATAGAAAATGTCTTTAAACAGGTCTAAGATGAAGATTCTTTGATACCCACTTCCAATCTCTTGGAGATGAAAATCTTCAAGCTCAAGAACAATGTCTCCGCAAAACCTCTAAGAACTCAAAATGAAATATTCTATGTCTAAATTGTTTTCTACAACTTCCTAAATTTCTGTATAGATAGCTACAGAATTAAATGGGTATTTATAGTTTTCAAAAATTTGTGCTGCGAAGGACCACTCGGTGCAGTTAGTTGGGATCACCGATGCACTCAGCGATATAGTACAACTTTGCGAAACTGCTCGGCGACTCGCCGACTGCTACTTTTCAGCACCGACTTGATATTTTCCTTCAGGGCTCAGCATACTGGAACATTAGGCGAGATTAAGGCCATTCGACGCTCGCCTAATGCATTAGGCGATCCTCAGGCCTTCTTTTCTTCATCTTTTCAGCCGCCTTGTTCCTTTTTGCTAAGTAGTGTCCATGCTTTGCCTCAAACTCCAAATACCTTAAACTTAAGAATTTACATCAGTTATTGAGAAAAATACGCATTTAAGGACACTAAATCTATCAAAATAAAGCCCTAAGTGAGTCCAAATTGTGGACTTATCATACATACACACTTTTAATATAATAATAACTTTTAGTTTAACCAAGATGATTAAGCTCAAATTTAAGATGTGATACACAAGCCAAGGTCAAGTTTATGCATTATAACCGGTGTATATTGAAGCCATGATTTCAACTTCGCGTCTTTGTTACGACCAATAAAATTGAACAATTTAATCAAACCATACGCATAATTAATGATTTAATTTGTCCAACACTAATTTATGTCAACTATAAGTTGATAAAAGCGACTACGTTAGAAGCACATTATTTAGGAGTGGCTCATACCTTTACATGGATCAATAGAATTCCTTACCTGGTCCTTTATTTTTCATTGACCAATGAAAAGAGTTACTTCGTTTTGATTAGGGATTAAAAAAGATGACTTGAAACACCATAACTTAAATCCAAGTGACGACTCTATTTCAGTAAATAAAATAATCTCTTCTCAATAACGTTATTTTCTGATAATGGGTGTGTGAAAATGTTATCCTACAAAAGTCATACATCTAGGGGAACACAAGTAAGTTGAAAGTTTTGAGAAATGATGAAGAATCTTTATAATGGTGATGATTGTGACTTCAACTTGGATATGGAGATAACAAATCTTTGAATCAAGATTTGTGGGATGTTATTAGCGAGCCTCATCTACTTTATTATACCCTATATTAAGATTCAACAGAATATATTTAATCAAATCGTGATGTAAGTTAAGAGAACTTTTAGCTCGCTCCACATAAGTTATGTAGTAATTAAGTTATGTGACATAAGTTGTGTAGTTTTTTGGGACATAGTTCGTTAGACATAAGTTTAGAAAATAATTTTCTCACTAAACATAATCTTTAGTAGGAATTAAGTTATGCAGTACAACTTAACCTATTATACCTTAGAGGGGATAACTTGTTGTTTTAGAAATTGAAATTTTGCCTCACTCAGCACGAGTTCTGCAGAAATTAAATTTTAGAGTAAGACGTAACTTGTTATGCCTTTTGCGACATAATTTATGGGTTTCAAAATTGAAACTTACCCCCATAAAAGTGCAAAAAGCTCGGGTCATATTTTGATGGTTTAATTTGGCCACCCTTAAATGGTCCTGAAAAGCTCCTTCAAACGGTTGGATGGTTAAAAACCCTAATTCTCATAGAGCTATGTACTCTGTTATTATCTAAAATTTATAAATCTATAGGGGTCTTTTTTCCTCAATTTTTTATTTATTACTAATCTTATTTATTTCAAATGTTTCATTTTTCTTTACATCATATTTCCTTGAGTTTGAAATAAGGGGCAAGAAGCAAGGGCGTAGCAGCTGCGCGAAAGCCGTTGCGCATCCCTTTCTCTTTGGACATCAGAAGAGATCCATTATTAAAGTATGATCCATTATTTTACTTAAATACCTTCTGAAATTATTCATTTTCATTAATTTATTCAATAACTTTCTACATCAGTTATAATTACACTGTTCGTAGCATTACTTTCTTTTATTAAGTCGCCACATTAGTTATAATTATTCAATTCCAAATGAGGAAAAACTATCTCACTTAGAATAACTCATTACATTTCTCTATGATTGTTATTCTACATTTGCTGCATGATAGGAAATTATGATAAGTATATCATTATTTACAACACAATAGAAGTCAGTAGGTCAATTGGTTGACTACCTAAATTTTGACCATCTTATTGGTGATGATTCAATTGTCCATCTCTTTATCCTTTCCCTCATTTATTCTCCCCATACCCTTATGTGATAAAATAACCATTTTTTTCAAAACAAAAACTACACGACCAGAGGAAAAATGCAAATGGTCAATATTTGGGAATCTTCAGATTTTGAAATATTCTTCTCTTTATATTTTCTTCTTTATAAGCTTGAAATGGTTGCGCCGTCAATTCCACTATTCTCCTAAAGTTTGACAACCAAAGTATAATGACCTAGAAGGTCATTTTTGGAATTTTTGTAAAATAACCATTTTACCCCTCCAGATATTGACCCCGAGTCATTTCTGATTGAATTTTGAATTTGATTTCGAACTTTGAGTAAAAAGTTGTGGGTTATGAAACTTTTAGAATTAAAAAGGCTAAAGTTACTTAAAAGTGATTTTCGGTGTCTTTTAGAGTTTTGGGTCTTAGAATGGATTTTCATTAATTCCAACAGTCCTAGAATGGGTAAATTGGTCCAAGAGAATTGTCCGTTTCAGATTCAGAATCATTTTGTTGATTTGAGGTCCTAAGTTGGAAATTTGTGAAATTTTAGTCTTTAGGTTGACTTTGATCAACATTTGGGGTTCAGATGCTCAGATTGGATTTTCGATAGTTCCGTTGGATAAGGGAAGATTTTAGGCCTAGAGGAGGTTTTGGTTGAATTTCCAGAGGTATGGAGCTTATTTTGGCCTTTTAAGGTGTTATGTTTGTTCAATGCGATTTTCACGAGTTTCTGTTCAAGAAAACCTCATATTCATGTTTCCATTATTCCATCGAGTCTGAAACGTCAAGTTTATTATAGTTGAATATGTGTTTTGTGTGTACTGGGTTCCGAACGAATCTTGAGGGTCCATTTAGAAATTTGAGATTTGGTTTAATTTTCTGATGTCAGGTTTTCTTGGATTTCACAAAGGGTCGTCACTTTCGTGGCCTTCGCGTCAGCGAAGCCTAGATCACGTCTGCCAGGGGTCAGGTTGTCTGACCAAAGGGTTCGTGAGGACTTGATTGCTTTTGTGAATTTCGCTTAAGCGAAGGTTGGTTCACGAAAACGAGAGTCACATTTTATCCGGGGTTTACTTTTGCAAGCTAGGGCTCGTTTTAGCATTGTTCTTAAAACTGAACATAAGTTACTTTTTCTATATTAGACGGGGTTTTTGACATAAATTTTGGGGTTTACCTCATTTTTCTTCTTCATTTTGAGTTCTGGAAAACCCTTAGAGGCTATTTTAAAAAGATTTTCCATGGTGAATCATTTGGGTTGTCTTTATAACCCTAAAACATCAATTCCCTTTGATCATTTGTGGATTTTAACGTCACAAATTTGAATTTTGATTGGCCAAGTGAAAAGTTTTCAAGAACATGAGTTTTAGGTTTTCCAATTCTCCCATGTTTTGTTTGCTTAAATGTTTGGAAAATAATTTTCAAGTCAACTCATAATCCTCAAATTTAAGGAAAATGACCTCCCTTCCAAAATTAAGGAAAACAGTTTCCAAAATCCTACTTCATCCTTTAATTTTTTTCTTACCCTACGGCCTACCCATACCCCGTACCCAACACTCCCTATTAAAAAAAATTAAAATTTTCAAATACATTTTTATTTCTACCCCCAAACCAGCCCCCCTCCCCCATCAAACAAAATAATAAAAAAAATTAAGAATTATTTTTGAGGGACAAAGGTCTGAAATATATCTGAACTTTGACCAAAATTGTTGTAACAATACCGAACTTTGGAAAGGACCTTTTACCCCCTACACTATTTAATAGTGTACTTTAAAGGTATATATGTATCCACGTAGACATCATAAATATTGCATCATTATAAATAATAATCTGTTCACGTGGGCACATATATATCTTGAAAATATACTATTAAATACTGCAGGGGTAAAAGGTCCTCCATAAAGTTTGGTATCGTAACAACAGTTTCGGCCAAAGTTAGAGTATTTTTAAGACCCTTTTCCCTATTTTTGAAATATCTTTCAAATTTTAAGATTTTTTTACCTCACCCAACCCCTACCACTCCTACCCGCTACCCTCCCCCCCCAAATTTTTTTTTTGCTTTTGAAATAAATTCAATTTTTTTTATGTCACTCCCCCCTCGATCTCCCCCGTCCCCCACAAATAAGGCCACACCCACTCCCCCATCACCCCCATCAATTTTTTTTATATCAAAAAATATTTTTGGGAAGTATTTCAAATTTAATTTTTTTTTATTTTTTAAGCAACCCTACACCCTACCCCCTCCCACGCCACCCCCACCAAGTCCACCCCCGTCAATTTTTTTTGGAAATTTTTTTAAATTTAAAATTCTTTTCATTTTCACGCCCTCCCTCCGCCCCACCCCATCCAAGGATACCCATCAATTATTTTTTTTAAGAAAATTGCTTTTGAAAAGTATTTTAATTTTTTTTTTTTAGATTCAATTTTTATGCCACCTCCACCCGGCACCCGTACCCTACTCCCCAGCCGCGAACCCCCCCTCCCCCACCCCGTGACCCCGTTAGAATTGTTTTTCTTAAAAAATAAAATTTTAATTTTTTTTCCTTGGTTCGGATTTTGGAATGGTCATCGAGTCTTGTACTAGTTTGGGAAAATAAGTTAGAAATGCACTTATTTTTCAATAAACAATTTTTTAGGATAATATTTTTCATGAAAAATATTTTCCTTCATACCAAACACACCCTTAATGTAAAATGTTATTTGAGAACTAATTTTAACCTCTTTTTCGAAATGGTTTTCACGAATGAGTTCAAAATGCCTTGGGTAACATTTCAAGTAAAGATTTTGGAATTCAAACCTCATTTTTGTAAGGTAACAATTTTACCGCTCCCAATAGTTGCCCCGAGTCATTTCAGATTAGTGAGGAAAGTTTGTTTGAAATTTTGAACTATTCGTTTAATAATAGTTAATTGATAAAGGGTATTTTTTTTGATAATTAATTAAGTTTGTGGATAATGAGCCAAGTTCATAATTTATTTATTACCCTATACCTTTTGGACCATATATATTAAAATAAGTTCTATAGGAGTTGACAAATTTTGAGTCACAACACGTTGCGGCGGACACTGATACTACTAAGACAAGATTCAGGTAATACAAAGTTTGATATGCACTTTCCTTTTAAATTATTATTTTAATATCTTTTAACCAATCATGTAATGGAAAAGTTGATCATAATCAATGGTCGCTATTAGTGTATTTGATTTCTTAAAAGGAATGAAACACATCTGATTGAAGATATTGTACCATTTTGTTTTACACGATGTGTCGGGGGCTTGGAGCCTACTGTTTTACTAATACTAAGTATTGAATATTATTCAATGTAAAACAATGATTATTCATCATTGGAGGTAACAATATTCCAATTGATTAGGGTGTAAATTGAGAGTCAGAATATAATTGTAAACTTTTTTTTTTTGTATAAAATTGTATTATGATCCAAGTTTTGATAGATTGTGATAGGTAATTGGAGGTAACAATATTCCAATTGATTAGGGTATAAATTGAGAGTCAGAATATAATTGTAAACTTTTTTTGTATAAAATTGTATTATGATCCAAGTTTTGATATATTGAGATAGGTAATTGAAAATTAGGTATATTGTATTATATGAATACCAGTAGAATTATGATATTGGAGAAGTTGGAACATAACCCTAGGCTTGAAATTTAGGAAAAAATATGAGAGTTGACATGTTAATTGACATCAAGATTAGGAACTTGATTATAGATTTGGGTATGTTTTTGGGTCTAGGCTAGACATATAGTAATATGAGTGTTATTAGTTTCAACATCTTATTGTGATTATTTATTTGAATAGATTGCATTGATTTAGAAGCCCAATGAAAGGGGAAGGCTCAAGTCCCGGAGTGATTGCTTGATTATTTGAGGCAAGTGGATACCTCGACCTTTGTTAAGTGTATATAATTGTGTATTTTCTTGTGGTATGTGTTGGGGAGTAATGAGACTTGGTGTTGGGTTGACTTGTTAATATTGAATGATCCTAATAAGGAAAAAGAGGTAATAAAAGGCAACTTGATTGTATATAGATGTGTGATGTTTTGGGAATGATATAAAAGGTTTATTGATTCATTTTTATGTTGTATCGCGATTGTGTTGTTGTAAATTGTGCACTGATATGAAAACGGCCATCTCCTCATTATTTGTGAACATATCATTTGCATTGGTCTTGAGACAAAGTTGTGATAAGTGTTATGTGAATTGAGAAAGGATAAGAAATTAAAGAGGATGGACCATTTTGAGGGACGTGTTGCATACCGCGACTTATATTATATTTCAAGGGACGTGTCGTACACGACAACATATATTATACTTCAAGGGATGTGTCATATGCCGCAATGGATAGATATGTTCCCCATGGGTCTCAGACTGAGAGACATAGGATGTGTATCACTAGGTGAGACATGCGTCGCCATACTTGGCATTGCATCTCCATGCATTGCATATTTATATCATTTGTGAACTTCTGAGTGCCTTTCTGTGGGACTTGTGATTGATGAACTTGATCTTGTGTATTGTTGATCCGTAATCGTTCGAGTGTTGTTATTGATCTATGTGCTATTGAAATTGTGAACTATAAGGTTGGGTTTGGTTTATGCAGGTTGTAGTTGTGGAGGTTTGGTTAGGATGGTAGAAGTACTCGTATTCTATATTACTTGACTTTGTGTTTAGGAGTTCGCGTGTTGAGTACCATGTTGTTTGGTACTCACCTCTTACTTCTACACTTGTGTAGGTTACGATCCCGGATCTTTGTGATTACTCTCTCTTCTTTTCTTCTCCTAGGCTTTCTATGGAGAATTGTGAGGTAGTTGTTTATCATCTCAGTGGACTCTCTTACTCCTATTTATTATTTTGTTCTACTTTAAAGACAATATCATTTGAGACTTGTGTTTTTCTTTAAATTTATTGTAATCAATTAGAGGCTTGTACACGTGACAACCAGGTTTTGAGAATTTAATTAAGTTTATTATGTTATTCGCATTATTCATTATTTGTCACGACCCAATTTCTCGAGCCATGATGGCGCCTACCAACCCTCCTAGTAGGCAAGCCAAATCCTATCCCGAAACTTAAGAGTAATGGGACTGGGGGGGGGGACTATCCTCAACTAAGTGAAGCATAAATAAATAGAACACATAACAGGAAGGTGGAAGCGAACCCAAAACTATATATACAAAAGATACCTCCCATAATCTGGAAGTCACATGTACATAACTATTAAAAGAGAACAAGTCCCAAAAGTGGACCACAGAAACAAGACTACCTCAAAAAAAAGAAGCAAAAGGCAAGTCAAAATGTATATATAGAATGGAGACAGGAAATCCTAGAACACCATGTGCTCACCCTCGTCTCCAGAACCGACCGGTGCAGGCTCGACCTTAACGCTGATAGTTAGTGTTTGGACCTACATCACGAAAACAAATAAGAGTGTAGCATGAGTACCAAAACAACAGGTACCTAGTAGGCATCATAGGCCGGTTGAGCAAGAAAGGTAAAAACAGGCGGAAAAGATAGAATCAAACACGAACAAAGGTCAATAAGAGCAAAACAATCTGAGAGCTAGCCTAAGGATATTTAACTTAAACACAGTTAGGCCACCGATAAGATCCACTGGGTACACTTATGCACAAAAAAACAAGAACCCGAACAGACTTCCATAAGTCCGATAGGTACACAAAGAAGCAAAAACTACGAAACCCAACTGCGAACCGACACAACCAACAACCCCAACCTAGCCAACTGGTTTGACTTCCATATCGGGCTACCTAGCCCGCCAGCAACTCCGGGGCATTACCCAGCCAGACGAGTGTCGCGCGGGGTATATCAATCCTCTCCAAAAGACTTAATCCAACTGCCAAATAGGATAACACTTTGGGCGCCATGCCCAATCCAGCCAAGTGTGCCATCTAACACTCCTGCGGGCCCTTCCCTAGCCATACAGAGTGCACATGCCTGTCAATTCTGAAGAGGACTTCAAGTAAATTATATCCAACTAACTATCCAGCTAACCACTCTGAGGCCCGACCCAATGCCAACCAGAGTATGCGGGTAAAATCAACTCCGTAGAGGATCTCAAATTCCAAGCTATCGTGGATCGAAGTCCACTACCAACCACATCAAAATGGGTGAGTAAACTCCAAGCTATCATGGATCGACGTCCACTACAAACTATCTCACACCAGAACCGACCGCAAAACACCTAAACCAGGAAAATACTACGCCTCCAATAACGCATCGACATCATAAAAATGGGGAGAGAAACCAGAAGGATCACAAGAAATAAAAATCCCAAATCTAGGCTCAACTGTCAACACTTTGCTATATCTGTCTAGAAGGACCTAGTCCATCCGAATCGACTTCAGATACATACCAAAGTCAATTAGGTGCATGGGTCAAAGGCAACACTAGTCTATCCTAGACTAAGGCCAAATATAAAATCCGACATAAATAAAGAGCCAACTAGATACTACGCATGTAAATATAAATAAACAGCCCAACATGTATTTCACAAATACCCACAGATAAACAACCCCTCCGACAACATGGTACTAACCCTAAAAGAGCTCGAAAATCAACCCTATAACATGGTTTCTGAGGAGGAGAAGAAGGAGAAGGAGAAGAAGAAGGAGTAGAAGGAGGATAAGAAGGAAGAGAAGAAGAAGGAGGAGAAAAAGAAGGAGAAGAAGAAGAAGAAGAAGGAGAAGAAGGAGAAGGAGGAGGAGAAGAAGAAGGAGGAGGAGAAAGAAGAAGGCGAAGAAGAAGAAGAAGAGGAAGAGGAGGAGAAGGAGGATGAAGAGGAGGAGGAGAAGGAGAAGAAGGAGAAGAAGAGGAAGAAGATAAGGATGAGGAGGAGGAGAAGAAGAAGAAATACTAGCATCCCACCCCAGATTCACACAATTAGGCATGCACTTACACAATCAGGCTCAATCTAAAGGAAAGGAAGTCATAGCCTACTTGAAGGCTGATTGCCTGCTCCAAATCACTCTGTCGGAGCATTTCCCTTCCAAACGCCCTGGATCTCTTCAACACTATCAAAAATGTAATTACAACATCAACACGGTTGTTTAGACTCTAAAATCATCAAAATCAGAGACAAATCAATTTCGGAGTCAAAATCGGGAAATGTGGGACCCGCTCTGGAATTTCCACAATTGACTCCGTGAAGAGGTTATAAACCCTCCCCCAAGATTGTGTTTCACAATGGAGCATCTCTCGAGGCTCGCAATAGCTCTATGCAACAACAAACCAAAATGCAAAGCTTTACACAAAAAGAGACTTGGGTCAGCCACTTACAACGCAAATACACCACAATCGGAGACTTTCAAACACACTCCAGACAGTCACCCACATAGAGAACCCAAACCCGAACACACCGGCCTTTGAATCACCCAAGACGGAGCTCTAGAACTCGAGATATCAAAGTTTTTAAATGGGCTGAATCTGATTTATCCCTATATAATTAGGAGCAGTTCTGGTTGCTAAAGCTAAATCTGGTCGCCACAAAACTAAATTCTTGTCACTAAAGGTATTCACCAGTAACACCAGATTTTGCAATTTTTTATTTTTAAAAGTGTTCGAACGGACCCTCGAAATTCGTTCGGGACCGGGTGAAGATGGACCAGATATTCTACCCCCTAAATTCGACATTGCAGACTCAATGGCGCAGTGAAAATTTCCATATGAGGTCATTTCGAAAAAAAGTTGGCCTCACACCCAAATGCCATTTTTAGCCAATTTCCACAACAGCCCTCAGAATAAGATCAGAAGCCCCGAGAAGCGCATTCCAAGACCTTTGAAGGGCAAAGGTATGAAGGTTATGCCTCTTTATGGGAATCAGGTATGAGATTGTGATGTACTTAGATAGTAATGATTCTATATCTTATGTGTAGTTGTGGTATTGATGCAAGATCCTTCATCCCCTTACCCCATACACTTGGTTATGCATGAAGTATGTATGTATGTTTATGATAAGCTTGTTGTGTTGATTGAAAGGACATTCTCATGATCATAATACGACCATAATGTGAAAGGTTTACTCACATGCTAATGTTTCTATAGTGAAATGAGCATTCTCGCTTAAGGAACTTATGAGCTATAATGATGTTATGTTGGCAAGAGTGGCTAGTGTATTCTATTATGAATGTGAACTTAAGTAAGGACTAAATGTGACTTTTAAAAGGGAGTTATGTGTACCACCGAGTGGATAGTTGTATGAGATTGGTTCCTTCACGCTAGTAGTTGGGTTCCCAATAAGGTGTCTCATGAGATGGAAACCCCACGTTAGTAGCCAAGGTTTCTAGTAGCAATCTCTCTATTCCATAACTATGTTCTCACATAGGTCTTAGCTAGTGGATCCACCTAGAAGCTAAAATGTACGTTCCACCTTAGGCAAGTAGGATACCTCTTTTCGGTGTGGGGGTAGAACACCGGATTCCATGTAGCTCACATGGTCTATGTCGGTTAATGCAATTCTTCCCTAAATGATATCAATATGAATTATGGTAAGAACATGGACTTCAATTATGACTTCTTAAAGGGTTCTACTTAGTGTGAGTGGGGTGTGGGACTTCACTTATGCGTTGCACAAGTGGACTCTAAGAGGGGTTGTGATAAGGTTCTCTTATGTTATGATGATATGATGACTTATGAACTATGTATGAAAAGGTATGTATGAATGTTATGAATATGAATGTTTTCACTCTTATGTATGTTGTCTATGACTATGGTAAGATATGTATGTTGTTGGTGACCTAAATGTGATACTTAGCATTTGGTAGGGTTATGGGATCTTACCTTTTGCATTGCACTAGTGTGGATTTGGGTTGCTTCTATGTTGAGTTGGCTTATGTTTCTTCATAAATGTGCATATTGGTTTTCAAACTTGACAAAGGCATGATTTCAACTAAATGTCCCTTTTATGCATGTTTTAAGGATTTCGTGCATGGCATCCATACTTAGTACAATTAATTGTGCTAACCCTTATTTTCTACTTTACTATGAGTGTAGGTTCCGATCGTTGATACTTACCACTTTCTTCAAGGTGAAGCTTGGGTCGACTATTCCCTAGGCTTGGTGAGTCCTCAAGCTCGAGGACAATTTGCTATTGATTCTAACTTCTAGTTTACTTCCTATGTTCAAGACTATATTGTATTTCTTATTTTTGGAGGCTTTATTGATGTAAAGGCTTAGACCCTATTTGTACTCTTATGTTTAGATGGTGATTGAGACAAGTCTAGTTCCTATTTTCCTTTATGAAATAAGTTCACTTCTATTGTAAAAGTTTTAAATTTTCCGCATATTTTTCTATGTCTTTATGTAATGATGATACTAAGGGCTTGTATGAGACACTTTCCGAGTCAAGTACGACATTCTACTTCTAAGGGGTAACTGTGGGTCATGACAAACTTGGTATTAGAGCATAATATTTTGGGATAATTTTAGGGTTGATGTCTCATGAACCACGTCTAGTAGAGTCTTGTTTATGAGTGTGAAGCGGGCCACACTTATGAATGAGAGGCTATAAGATATTTAGGAACTTCCACTTCTTTCACTACTCTTTAGTCGTGCTTTAGAGTTGTAACTCTATTATTGTACTTTTACTAACCCTTTACCACCACAGTGGGCTCATATCAAGAACCACTTAATGTTTAACAACACCACATTCAAGCATAGTACTCTAAAAACTCCATGGACTCCTATTAGCCAACTTCTGCGAAACCAACTAAGGGCTCTCATTGAACTATTTTTCACGGTAAAACTTCATCCTCCTTTTCCTCCTCATGGATGTGAACGACTCAATGCAAGGTTTTCAATAACCATAGATAGAACTCAATACTTGGAACTCGAGAAATTCAATGATACTACTCATTTTAAGAATGCTCAACTCGGAGGGTTCATGCGGAATTATGGGCATGAACTACTCAACTCAAGGACTTCATGGGCAATATGTAATAGTCCCATGATTAGAAATATAATCTCTAAGGGGATTAGGAACTCAATACTCAATACTTAGAACTTGAAGATACTACTCCTCTCAAAGGTACTCAACTGCTGGAGTTCATGCGAAAGTAATAGGCATGAACGACTCGACTCAAGGGTCAAAATATCAATAAGGAACTCATATATACGACTCTTCTCATTCTCATACTTACTTACTCAAAACGTAGCTCGAATCAATAGTTGATCTCAAAGTATTCACAATTGAACTTAAAAACTTTCTTGAACTCTACTCTTAACTCTCTCTTGAATGTGAATTATGGATTCAAGAGTTATGGTTCATGATATGAAGGATCTCGTGATGATAAAGTAGACTCATAAATACATTCTCGTCATTCTCATACTCACTTGCTCGAGTCTTAAAACAAGTTATTAGAAATTGTAGAAGACTCCTCAAAAAGACTCAAAGGGACTTTCTCAAAAATGTTTGAAAGAACTCTGAAAACTCGACTCTCAACTCTACCTTGAATTTGATTGTGAATTCAAGGTTGTGATTTGTGATAGGAAAGATCTCGTGATGTTTAGGAGTGTTTTTAGATAGTTAAACATGAGAAACGGTTGAAAAACACTGTTTGGGGAGCGAGTCCGCGATGCAGAAATGAATTAAGATGTTTGGTCGAAATAATTTTTGAAACAGAGGAGTCTGCGATCTCTCCGCGATGCGGAGAGAAAAAAATTTCACACTGAAGGAACAAGTCCGCGATGCGGACCTGGTACCTGTTCCTTGTCCGACTTTTTTCTTCCTTGTTTTCTAACCCCAATTCGCCTAAATTCGATTCTTTTTCTCAATTTCTCTTTAGATTCAAATACCCAATACATGGACTCAAGAATATAATCAAACACAACTCTAAAATTTACTTGATTTCCTCAAGAATTCATCAATCTCATCTTAATTCAAGAACGAAAGCCAATTTCAAGAACACAATTCAAGAGCATTAAACCTTCATCTTTCTAAAACGAATTTAACGCTGAAATTAACATGATTGGTGTGTGGGTGAACAAACCCAACACTATGGAAGCTTACATACCTATTAGGGATTAAACCCATGGCAAAAATCCGCAACAAAACTCAAGAACCTCGACGAACGCTTTGATCCTCTCCTTTTTTCTCCTCTTTTCTCTTCTTTTCTCGTCTTGAACTCTCAACTAAAAACCTAAGGGTATATTAGGATTATAAAACTGAAACTAATAGGATTATACCCTTAAAACCTTACAAAAAATGAGTGAAATCTTATTGGGTAAGGAAAAGACCAAAATACCCCTTACTATTTTCGGGTAACTTTCCTATTTGGCAGCCTGACTTCAAAAGGGCATATCTCACTCATCTTAACTCGAAACTTAGCAAACGCGGTGGATTTGGAAAGATAATTCAAATAAATTCCATTGGATACCTAGTAGCCCACATAAATCATCCTGTACTGAGAGTTATGGTTATTTGAAGGTGACCCAAAACTTAGAAGAACTAGGAATGACTTGAATGCTTTTCTCTTTGGTTCTTCTTGGAACTTAAGGTGCTACATCTAGTGACCTTAACACTGAAGAAATTTTAAATTCCTTACAACAATCTCACTTACTACGAAGAACGGTTTGAGTCTTAGCTCAAAAATTTTCTGAGGTGTTACACCTAACTCATCATGTACTGAAAGTTATGTTCGTTTGAAGTTGACTCAAACTCATAAATTAGCGTAACTTGCCAAAGTTTTGAATTTGGCTCTTTCCAAATTGGTTCATTCTAAATTTAGCTTATTTTTTTCCTAACACTGGGTATTACACCTTCTCCTCATTTTATTCTTCTTCTTCTCCTCCTCCTCGTCTTAGTCGTCCTCCTACTCCCCGTACTCTTCCTCTTCTTCCCTCTCTTCCTCCTCCTGCTCTTCCTCTTCTTCTTCCTCCTCCTCCTCCTTTTCCTCATCATCCTCCTCATCCTCCTCTTCCTCTTTCTTTTCCTCTTCCTCTTCCTCTTCCTCCTTGTCCTCCACCTTATCCTTCTCGTCCTCATCTTCTTCCTCATCATCCTCGTCCTCATCATCTTCCTCGTATTCCTCCTATTCCCCGTCTTCCTCCTCTTCTTCTTCTTCCTCCTATTCCTCTTCATCCTCTTCCTCTTCCTCCTCCTTCTCTTCCTCTTCCTCTTCTTCTTCTTCTTCTTCTTCTTCTTCTTATTCTTCTTCTCCTTCTCCTTCTCCTTCTCCTTCTCCTTCTCCTTCTCCTTCTCCTTTGCCTGCTCCTTCTCCTCCTCCTTCTTCTCCTCCTTCTCCTTCTTATTCTTCTTCTCCTCCTCCTCTTTCTCCTCGTCTTCATCCTCATTTTCATCCTCCTCCTCATCTTCCTTTTCCTCCTCATCCTCCTATTCCTCTTTCTCTTCCTCCACCTCCTCGTCCTTGTCCTCCTCGTCTTTCTCATCCTCCTCGACTTTCTCATCCTCCTCCTCTTCCTCGTCCTCATCCTCTTCCTCATTTTCTTCATTTTCCTCCTCTTCTTCTTATTATTGTTGTTGTTGTTGTTGTTGTTCTTCATCATCATCATCATCATCATCATCTTCTTCTTCTTCTTCTTCTTCATCATCATCATCATCATCTTCTTCTTCTTCTTCTTCTTCTCCTTCTTCTTCTTTTTCTTCATCTTCTTCTTCTCCTTCTTCTTATTATTCTTCTCCTTCTTCTTGTTCTTCTTGTTCTTTCCACTTCTTAATCCCTCTTCTACTATCTTTTATACTCCCTCCTCTTCTCCCTTTTATACTCCCTCTTCTTCACCTTCATGTTCTCATTCTTCTCCTTCTTGTCCATCTTCTCCTTCTTTTGGTCCTTCTCCTCCTTCTCCTTCTCCTTTCCCTCCTCTTCTCCTTCTTCTTCTCCTTCTACTCCTCCTTCTCCTCCTCCTTCTCCTTCTCGTTCTTCTTCTCCTTCTCCTTCTCCTTTCCCTCCTCCTCTCCTTCCTCTTCTCCTTATTTTTCTCCTCCTTCTCCTCCTCCTTCTCTATCTCATTCTCCTTCTCCTTTCCCTCATCTTCTTCTCCTTTTTCTTCTCCTCCTCCTCCTCCTTATTATTATTATTATTATTAAGAAGAAAGTTCAAAGGTTCAATTTCATAAACACTTAAGAGTTTCAAATGTTATTTATATGTCTATATATATATTTTTATATATATGCTTATATACCTATGTTGATTATTGGATTTGAAAGATAAGTTCATAAGTGCATGTTTTCAAGAATGTAAACATGTCTCATGTTTTGAAAAGTATTTCAATCAAGTAAGAAGTCCATTCCTTGTAATGGGTGAATTAAGCATAAAGTTATATCGAATATTTTGGGAGTAGTATCAAACACCGAATTGGGTTAGAGTCTCTTATAATTTGGAAGTCCCATAGAACTAAGTTGCTACTATAGGATATGATAGCATTGATTCTTCATGCGATTCCTCAGTTCTTCAAAGAAATCCAATTAGATGGATCCATAGTCACGATATCATTCTACACCCCAGCAAAGTATAGGATGGCCCTGACAACGTGAGGCAAAACTTTGTATCATTGCTAGGCTCGTGGTAATGGTTGTTAGTTAGAGAACTCCCCAAAAGTAAAGTATATTATTTTAATAATATTTTCATTGTATATTATGTTGTAAAGTTAAAATAGTTTTCATTCTATATTCATGTATTGATCAGTTATGTTGTTTTTAGTCATTCAAGACAGTAAGTTGTTTAATCTAACCTTATCACTTACAAGTACATTCAATGTACTGACGTCATTCTACCTCCATCAGTTCATGATGCAAATACAAGTACTAAAGATCATCAACAGGCACTTCGTTGAGATTGCTATCCACTCGCAGACATATTTGTGTGAGGCCTCCTTGCTTCCACGAGACTCTATTTCATTTCATTTAGTAGCTTTGGAGGTGTCACGGGTCTTGTCCCGATATATATCTTATGTTTTTAGAGGCCTGATAGACAGACTAAATTAGATACTTCCATTATATTCTCAAGATGTTTTGTTTAACTCATAATTCATGTTAAGTGTTTTGCAAGACAGTATTGTTATGACTTTCTTAAATGTCTAATTGTTAACCTATTTAGGTTTATGCATATTGTTAAATGTCATGTAAGTCATGTAGGTAGGCAAAGGGTTCGCTTGGGGATCATAAATGATTCTCGAGTTCCAGTCACGCCTAGAGTGTAGGCTGAGGGTGTGATAATTTAATTACTTTAAGAGTTGAATCAGGGATTCCACTTGATTTCAAATACCTTTCTTAAGAATTACTATTCAAGAAAGACTCACTAAAGAAGAAAATACTCGACTACATCTTGCTAAGTTAACAACATTTGATGAAAAGGGCTTTGAATATCAATAAAATCTTGAATTTTATCAAGCTGGTCTATCTCGTGCTTTTAATAAGAAAATTTGATTGAGGTGCTATAAAGTTGGAGATCAAGTGCAGTTAGAAGACCCATTAGAATTTAACATAAGTCTAGGGGAAAATTCACATTGAAGTGGGATGGACCGTATGTCATACATGAAGCATATTGAAATGGTGCTTACAAGCCTTTTGATGTAGATGACATGAGGCTCGATCCTATTAATTCAAAATTCCTTATGAGGTAGTACCCTTGAACAAAGATGATGCTCCTTAAGGTATGAACATAAAGTTCATGCTACTCATGGCCTGCATGAGTATATACTATGCACGACACCCTAAAAAAATGTTTGCTATATTGAAAACCTCGAAAGAGTTGGTCTATTTAAAATTTAGAACACAAAAAAGACAACTCCTCCAGAACTACGTTGTGACTTAATCCTCTTCACTGAGGTATGTAGGTGCTTAGAGTTACATTCTAAGTTCAATTTCTTAAGTGTAAAACACACACGTTCCTACTTGATCTACCACAATAAATTTATGGTTATGAGTACTCTTTCATAAAATTTTAGCCTTGCGCTAAATGGTGGTGACTTGATGGGGGAAAACCCCTATGAAATATGGGCTTCTTCAATAAAAGTTTAAGTTTTCAAATTCTTCAAGTTTGAAAAAGATAGAGTCTGAAATTAACCAAGTTTGCAAGTTGAGAAGTTGTTGAGTCTCAAAATGGAAGTTTTCAAGCCTTGACCTTCAAGTTACCCTTCTTAGGGAAGAGATAGGTATTCATCCCTGTGTGCCGCAAGAATGCCATAAAATTACCTTTCTTAATGGGAGGGTGAGTATCCATCACGTTGAACCGTAAGAATACAACAAAATTACCTTTCTTAGGGTGCGGATGAGTATCCATTCCTTTGCGTCATAAGAATACCATAAAATTTCATTTCTTAGGGCAGAGATGAGTATCCATCCCTTGCTTCCATAAGAATACCATAAAATTACATTTCTTAGGGTGAGAATGAGTATCCATCTTTTTGCGTAGTAAGAAAATCATAAAATTATTATTCTTAGGGAAGGGATGAGTATCTATCCCTTTGCAAGGTATGATGCCTTCAAATTACCTTTCTTGGAGAGGAAATGAGTATCCATTCTTATACACTGTAAGAATACCATAAAATTACCTTTCTTAGGGCGCGAATGAGTATTCATTCCTTTGCGTCATGAGAAAACCATAAAGTTATCTTTCTTAGCGTTGGGATGAGTATCCATCGCTTTGGCGTCATAAGATTACCTTCTTCATGGACCATCCTGTGAAGCTTACATACAAGAAAAGGGGAAAGCCAACAAAAAGAAAATACGAAAAGAAGAAAAAATATCTCGTCATCGTTGCTTGCAATTACCTCTCATAGCTACCGTTGAAGACCTCACAAAATTGTGCTACAATAATGAGAACATGATCTATTTATAGATTTCAAAAGACAACTACAAAACAATCTCCTACATGGACTTGGATAGCAACGAATGATTTTAGTTTAAAGATACCATTTGTTTCCTACCCAAGCTTGAAGTAGGGACATTTGTAACCATTTAAAATCTATTATATATAAATTCATGGAATGATTTGGATTACATTAATTCAAGATACATTAGTTCAAATAAATATTGTATTTAATATAATGTAATTAATTATTTAAATCTAATAAATATAGATTTAATTAAAATTCAATTTCATTTGACTAGTCCATTGATTTGGGCTATAAAGGATTATCCCACTTTACTAAAGCACAATCCGCCATATCGCTTAAATCTGATTGGCCAAAGGGAAGTTTGTTCTCATCACAACTCTTTTATTCTATAACTATCAATAGGAGTCCTAATAATTGAGAAATCAAATAAAAATTCTTACAATAAGCTAGAGAGAGATCGTGGATCAAACACCACAGATTTCTCTACAACCTAGAAGTTCAAGAATTCAAGCACTCAAGCATTCAAGTGCAAGAACAACTCAAGATCAAGACTACCAAATTCAAGAGCAAGCTCAAAAGCCATTGAATTCAAATATAAGTCAGGATCAAGTTCATCAAGATTCGAGAATAAGTTCAAAATCCATTGAATCAAAAGTACAAGTCAAGATTAAGTTCATGAACACTCAAGATTAGGCTTACATGCCCTTGAATTTATATTGGAAAAGACAAATCAGAGGAATCATAGAGATTGTAACGCTCATATTTGAAATCATATAATTATGATTATTGCAATATTTTCCAATCTTGATTAATAATATCTCGATACTGATTTTATTGTCTAAGCAAAAGTTATGACAAGAAAACTACTCTTTCTAGAACTACATTGTGACTTGATCCTTTTCACCGAGGTACCTAGACGCTTAGAGTTACATTCTGTATTTAGTAGCATGAGTGTCAAAAATACATATTCCCACTTAATATGTCACATGAAATTTAAGGCTATGAGTACTCTTCCATCAAACGTCAGACTTGCACCTAATGGTGGTGACTTGATGGGGGAAAACCTCTATGAAACATGAACTTCTCTAATAGAAGTCGAAGTCTTCAAATTCTTCAAATTTGTAAGATGGAGTCTCAAATCAATGAGGTATGCAAGTTGAAGTCTTCAAATTCTTTGACTCTTCATGATGGAGTCTCAAATCAATCAAGTTTGCAAGTTGAAGTCTACAAACTCTTCTTATTTTGTAAGATGGAGTCTCAAATCACCCAAGTTTGCAAGTTGAAGTCGTTATATTCTTCAAGCTCCTAAGTTGGGATCTCAAATCAACAAAGTATACAAGTTAAAGTCTTCAAAATTCTCTGGGTTGACGTCTCAAATTGACCAAGTCCATAAGTTGAAGTTTTCAAATCTTTTAAGTATGTAGGTTAACATCTTCATATTCTCCAAGTCTGCAAGTTGGAGTCTTAAATCTACTAAAAGTCTACAAGTTGATGTCATTAAATTCCTTATCATGTGCATTAGTTTGTTTGGTTTATGGAAATCTCATTTGTTCTCATATTTTGAAGATGGTTTGCATGAGGGGTACACCAATTGGGGTTGATGCTCCCAAGCTTGCAGATAAGGCCCCAGCTAGGGATCGAGGTAGAAGCTGACCTCGAAGTCAGAGATAAGATGCATCCTAGCTTGAAGGTAGGGAAGAGATGTTACAACTTATCCTATAATTGATCCATAGCCGACACTTATTCTTCCGCAACTTGTGGGGTTGATGCCAGCCTAGCTGCCATGTAACACCCCCTAAATACTAAACCAAGATTAGCATGTCGATAACCATTGGTTAATTTCTACAGTATGTTTTATTCTTATTTTAGGAACTTGAAATTTTGCGACATTTGCAAATAATTGTGATTGTAATTGAAGGGATTGTATTGATTTATTTACGTAATATAATTAGAATTACCTATAACTTGAAAGGGAGGTGACGTATATACATATAGGTATATATATATGCATTTTGGGCAGCCAAATTTTTGTTTTGGGCAGCCACCTTTTTGTTCCAGCTGTATTAAGTGATAGACATCACTTTTGTAACTATGTTTTCACACCTCCTCTATAGAAATTCAATTTCCTTAAGTATAAGAACCTTCAGAACTTTATCTAACAAGATTATTCTTCAAAATCACAAGAGAAAAATTTGGTACTTTTGGTAAGTGATGAAATTTATTTTTGAGCTGGGTAGTGTTTAGTATTTTAATCATATCCCGTTCATTAGAAATCTGTCAGTGAATAAATATGATTCGGAAAGCTATTGGACATATCTAAAACTCTTATGTTTATGTGAAACTCTAATTTAGTTGTTATGGATTCATAATATGGGACGCAATATAGGACAAGTTCTGTCCAGATTTCTGAATTAGAAATCATGTATGTTCAACTATTAGTGTTTTGGTTATATTGTGTTGTAAACAAAATATATTGAGGTTATTCTTGATAATTTGCAACCTTAAGAGATATACCTACATCTTTCATGAAGGATATAAAGTCCAGTTTTGGCGTTTTCCTTTTCATAACTAAGTTACGACATGAGGTATCAGGCTGGCCAGAATTTTTGTTTTGGAGCATAGTCGTAATTGTATAGGATAAGCTTACTTGTAATGATAATCATGTTTTAAGTCAACATTATTGAGCTACTAGAAATTAAAGAAGTTATTTAATTTTATTTTTAAGGTTTTATATACTCGTGTACAAGTTGAGGACCTTGATTCGTTGGTTGCTACCTTAAGAGATATACCTACATCTTTCATGAAGGATATAAAGTCCATTTTTTCCGTTTTCCTTTTCATAACTAACTTACGACATGAGGTACCAAGCCTGCCAGAATTACTGTTTTGGGATCAAAGTTGTATTTGTACAGGTTAGGCTTACTTGTGATGATAATCCTGTTTTACGTCAACATTATTGAGCTACTAGAACTTAAAGAAGTTATTGAATTTTAATTTTAAGGTTGTATATAATCGTGTACAAGTTGAGGACCTTGATATGTTGGTTGGTCTATGGTTTGAACTCTTAAAGTTGTGTTGGATGGTATCTATGCTAAAACACCGAGGTTTGTGTATAAACTTGTACTTGTGCTCTCGTTACCTGCTGGTATATTTGGAGGGTTTTCTTGGTACGTTGGTTACTTCTTGTCACTCTATATTGTCGTATTTGTATTCTTTGAGAGTTTCAAGACACTTGTGTTACTTTCGCACTTGTACAGATTTCTTGATTAACCTGGCATTCATTTTGGGACTTTGTTCTTCTTGTGGATGTGACTTTGACACTATTGGCATGCCTGTCGATTCGAATATTTTACCATCTTGACTCTAGATTTTTGGTTTGTCTTAAGTATGATAGTTGTCCATTTTAAGTACGAACTAGGAAACCATTTTTAATATGGTTCTTGGTTCACTTTATTATTGGGCTATTACCCTTCTTGATACATGGCTTCGGTCCTTCTTAATACTTGATTATGATGGGTATGACGGCATGATATATATATTGGGAGAGCCTTGTTATTGGATCTCTTGGGAAATGGTGCTATGAGTGTTCTTGACACTTGGATCTTTAAATATCAAACTTGAAACTCTTGATATATTGTTTACTTGATTTATTTATTATGTTTCAATTGTGCTACTCTTGACTTGAGAAAGGCAACTTGTGAGTCTGAAGGCTCCAAACCTATAGTTTTTACACCACTAAGCTTTATGCTTAGCGATAGTTGTTTCTATAGTACGGAATGATCGAGAGTATACATGAAGCTTGCCATTGAAGAGTGAGTTTTTGAGAGCTTTAAGGAAGATAAAATTTGCATATAGGCATCAATATTTTGTAGAAATCTTGGGACTTGCATATGATCCATGTTTTTTACATTGATATGTAATTTTTAAGGCTTATTTGATCATGACACCATAGGTTACAAGTTTTATTGTTTTGGGGGTGTAAACCCAAGTCTTGTAATATACTAAATTTACTCTTTGTTTTAAATGTTTGTGTGAAGCATGAACCAACTAATTTTGGTACACGGAAGTTGGTAATATTTTTTGTCATTTGTAAGAGTAAGGATAATATATGCATGAAAATCTCGTAAGTTATTTGCTTAAATTATTTTGGAAGGGTTCTTCCGTCATAAATTAAAATTCTAGGTAGTTTAAATTTGACATCAAATAAATGTTTAAATGGGTCGGTTTCACATCCATTACTATTTTTCCTTATGAACGTAATTCCTCTACTAGATTATAATTAATATGACCTACATTAATCTCTTTTAATGTCACAAGTATTATATTAGATTTATTCTTAGGTGGATGCATCCTTCTGAAAGGGTCGCTACATGCCGCTTGTGCTAGCAGTTGCGTCAAGACTTCAGACAACCATTGCCCAACATCTAGCAGCACTTGGTGGCATGTAGCAGACCCTAGTGCCAGCCATTCTGGACGTAAGGATGTAGCCTAATGTTGTGGTTTCTCATATCGAGGTACCACCAACACCCTCAATATATCATCTTGCAATATTGTTGTAATTTCCATGATAGTAGAAGAGCAGAAAATGTTTGGTAGGTTCTTGATGAACGAATTGTTAGCATTATATATAGTTCTGTAGAAGTTAAAAATGAAGAACCTAGTACGTTTAAGAAAATGACTAATATAAATAATTATATTCAAACATTATATAATCATTATGTCACTTTACTTGATAATGCTACACCTTCTCATGTTGTTCCTTTATCGTGTCGTTCTGACAATCCATCATCTTCTAAAATGATAGGCATAAGGTATGCTTGTCCATTGTGTTATTAAATTATCTATTTGAAATAGAATACAACCTACATCACAGTGGAACATAAATTGAGATGAGTATTTGAGATAGTCTCTAGAGTCCTATCAAAATAATGATAGCACACTAGATCGGTGTAAGAACAACCAAAAACAATATCCAATACTTTCTACAATAGCTAGGAATGTGCTAAATGTTCCAATGTAAATTGTTTCCTCAGAGAGCACATTTTGTCAAGGAATGTGACAGATTATATATGATCGACACACATTGGGGAGCAATGTCATGCATATTTTAGTTTTCCTCAGAGATTAAATTAAATCAGAGTGAAAAAATAAAGGAATATAAAAAGATATGGAAGGAGAAGGATGAGGAGGTCGAGAACAAGAAAAGTTATCGATCTATTAATAAAGTCAGAGACTTATTAAGTCTTTGCATTTCTTAATTTCTCTTTAATAAAATGTGTATATCATAAGTTAAATAAATTTAATTACTTTACTTAAACATATATTGAAAGTTAAATCTACAGTCACTATAATAAGTCAATACTTGAAAAAATAATGTTAGAAAATATTACTTAAACAAGTATTGACATAACAATTCAAAATACTATTATTTATTATCTTCTAAGTCGTAAGTAGTAACTTTTATATATTGTAAGTTTTATGTCTTGTATATATATTATTATTATAGATAGTATATAGTGTAGTGTGTGTGTCTATATATATATAATTATTACAATAAATAGTATATTGTGGGTGTATTTGGTATATCTCTTCTTCATTTCTTCCTCAGCTTCCCAAGTAGCTTCCTCAACAAATTGGTTTCTCCAAGGAACTTTGACTGATGCTACTACTTTGGTCCTCAACTTTCGAACCTAACGGTCTAGAATTTAAGCAGGGATGTTCTCATAAGACAAACTATCCTTGATACCAATATCTTCAGTAAGTATGATAAGTGAAGGATCTCCCATGCACTTCTTTAATATTGAAACACGAAATACCAGATGGAATACTGCTAACTCTTGGGGTAACTCCTACTCATAATTACATTACCAACCCTTTCGAATATTCTGTAAGGGACAATATACCGAGGACTAAGTTTCCCCTTCTTACCAAATCTCATAATACCCTTCATGGATGAATCTTTCAAGTATACCCAATCATCTACTTCAAACTCTAGCTCCTTTCTCCTAACATCGGTGTAGGATTTCTGACGACTCTGCATTGTTTTCAACCTCTCTTGAATGACTTTCACTTTCTTCATAGCTTGGTGAACTAAGTCTGGTCCTATCAACCTAACTTCACCAACCTCAAACCATCCAATAGGAGATCTGAATCTTTTCCCATAGAGAGCTTCATAAGGAGCAATCTGGATGCTAGAGTGGTAACTATTGTTGTAAGTAAACTCAATGAGAGGTAGGTGTTCATCCCAATTCCCCTTGAATTTAATCACACAGGCCCTCAACATATCTTCTAAAGTATGAATAGTGCGCTCTGCTTGACCATCTATCTAAGGATGAAAAGCACTACTTAAGTTCACCTTTGAACCCAAGCCTTTCTGAAAAGATTTCCAGAACTGTGCAGTAATTGTGCTCCTCTGTCTGAAATAATAGATATCGGAACCCCATGAAGTCTGACTACTTCTTGAATATACAACTTAGCATAATCTTTTGTTGAATGCGTAGTCTTTACCAGCAAAAAGTGGGCTGATTTTGTCATTCTATGAACAATCACCCAAATAGAAGCATGTTGCCTACAAGACCTTGGTAAACGTGTGATGAAGGCCATATTGATCATCTCCCACTTCCATTCCGGAAGTTCTATATTCTGAGCCATACCACAGGGACTTTGATGTTCTATCTTAACTTGTTGGCAATTCGAACACGTAGCAACAAACTCTACAATGCCCTTCTTCATACTACTCCAACCAATAAACTTTTCTCATATCGTGATACATCTTTGTGGAACCCGGATGGATAGAATATCTAGTTCTATGAGATTCCTCCATGATCCATTCTTGGAGTTCATCCACCCTTGGTATACACAACCTACCTTGATACCTCAATACACCATCTCCCTCTTGTTCAAAAGCCATTACTTTTTTCTTGGTCTTGTTTCTCTTTAACTTCAGACACTAATGATGATTCAGCCCAATTCATCACCACTACCCCTCCTTCTGTGGAATCCATTAGTCGAACTCCTAAGCGTGCAAATTTGTTCACATCTTTCGCTAACTCTTTCTTATCATCCTCAAAATGGGCGGTATTACCCATAGACAACCTACTCAAGGCATTAGCAACAACATTTGCCTTACTTGTGTAACACCTCGAAAACAAGGCCTAGAATTGTTTTGCAGAAATATACCTGAAGCAGTGAACCACGGCAGGGTTCATGGACCGTGATAGGGTCCACGGTCCGTAAACCTGCCCGTGGTCTTGACTTGGAAGTCACCAGTCTCAAACATCAGACCACGAGCACCTTCACGGTCCGTGGTCTTGATGACGGACCATGGTGGCACCCGTAGAGTCGAGAAAGTGAACCTCCCTAGCTAGCCCCTTAGACCCCACACTTAAGTGAGGACCACGAGGACCTCCATGGTCTGTGGTCCTTCACACAGCCCGTGGGGGCATCCGTGGAGCCTTACCAGTAAGCGCCCTTGCTAGTCCCTCCAGACCACAACCTAGGTAGAGACCACGGACACCTTCACGGTCCGTGGTCCTTCACACGGGTCGTGGTAGGGCTCATGGATTATGACCCTTACCTAGTAGTCAACAAGTCCAGACCACGACCGGCTTCACGGTCCGTGGTTCCTTTCACGGTCCATGAAGGTGGCCGTGGTAAGCCGTCTGCAGTTTAAGTTAGGGTTATTTTGGTATTTTCCTTATTCATTGGACACCTAAAGTTCGTCGTTTTAACCCTAAATTTCGTGGTTTTAGTCAATTTAAGCCTAGAAACATAACTAGAACTTACCCAAGTCAGATCTTTAATCAAATCATAGAAAATTAGAAGCGAAATGAGAGAAAGAGTTGACCAACCCTAAGTTCAAGAATGCAAAAAGTTTCCTCCAGTTCTAGCCCCGAAATCAAAAGATTTCTCCGTGGAATTCGTCACCAGGTATGTGGGATTTCACTAGTGGATTCCTTTCACCTATTAGGTCCCTAATTTTCAGTCAGTTTCTTGATTCCCTTATTATGACTAGACCTAGAGTTTCTTGAATGTTAGAATTATTGGGTTCTTAGCTATTAGAATGATCAAAATCAGATTAGTATGTTAATATTCAGCTTATTGCATGAATTCTAGAACCCTAGCTATGTATTTCATTAGTTCTTGAATTACACATGCTAGGCTAGATATTTTAGTTATTCAGTTATACATGTCTCAGTTATTAATGCATCAATATCAGTTTAATTGTTGCATACTCAGTTTGCATGTTCATTTTGAGCTATCCAGTAACTTACAAAAAATCAGTCATAATGTGTTAATCACTTAATCCATTGGGAGTAGCATAATACCGAGTTGGACGAGGGCTCAGCGTACCCAAATAGTCCCAGAACTACTAGCCATGTAGGTTGTAAGTCCCCTCTGTGGGCATCATTTCATTGATCACACCAGCATGCCTCTGGCAGGGTATATTGGGTCCTCTTGATGAGGAGTATACATCGGACTCCATATTTCGCTCATGTAGTTTTACTATTGATTATTAGTAGCTCCCACAGTTCAGTCAGATTCCATTGCATTGACCACATTTACAGTTCATTCCGTATTTAGTCAGCATGTTATAAATTGGTCATTGCATTCAGGTAGTTCAGGTTTAGTATCTCATCTTATGCAAATTATACTTGCGTTATTGCTTGTTCACTTATATGTCTTATACAACTTTACTCTATCCTGCATGCTTAGTAACTTTCAAGTACTGACGCATACGTGCGCTACATCTTCTCGTGATGTAGGTTCAGGTTCTCAGCCTCCAGATCACGCTTAGATCGGTTCTAGATCTCTAGTTTAGCAGAATCAGTAGTGAGTCCTCATTCTACGAGGACAATAGTCATGACTTTCTTTTTAGTATTTCTAGTCCTTTAGTTTCAGTTTTGCTAGACTTAGTTGGGGAATGTCTCAACATTTCTAGTCAGTTTAGAGGCTATTTTCAGACATAGTTAGATTCAGCTTGGTTATGAGTTAATATTTTCCTTGTATTAAACTCAGCAGTTTTCATTCATCTCAGTTAGAGTATATGGGTATTTCCCCCCATCTTTTCATTTTATTTATGATTATAGCTTTCGCACAGTTTTTAATATTTAGTTATCTTTAGTATGCTCATAATTATGCCAGTAGGGTTAGATTGGGGTCACTTGTAATCCTAGGTCCCATGTCCGCGTCCAGGGGGTAGCCTCGAGGAGTGACAACTTGGTATCATAGCATTAGGTTTAAGAGTCGTAGGATGTCTGAAAAGCAGCACTAAGTAGAGTCCTTTTCATGGGTTTGATGTGCACCACATCTAATGAGAGGAAGGCTACAAAGTGTTTTAGGAAAAATCTTGATTTTCTTGTTACTCTTATCGTGCGTAAGGTATGATCTAAAATTTCATTCAAACTCGGCGTTCTACATTTCAGTGATCATTCCTCCTCGTAGAGCTAACGCTAGGAATACGAATGCCAGAAATGCAAACCCAGCTCCTCAAGTTCTTGATCAGGAAGTCTCAAATGCTGAATTCAGGAATGCCATTCAGATGTTGGCTCATAGTGTCGCTAACAGAACAATTAGCGGGTTCAAGCTCCTGTGAATGCAAATGGTGGATCAGCAATAGCGAGGGTTCGTGACTTTTTTAGGATGAATCCGCCATAGTTCTTAGGATTGGAAGTTGGAGAAGATCCCCAGAATTTCTTGGATGAGATCAAGAAGATCTTTGAAGTGATGAAGGTCACTGGGAATGATCGGGTTGAGTTGGCATCTTACGAGCTGAAAGATGTGGCTCATATCTGGTACACTCAGTGGAAAGAGAACATGGGTACATATGTCGCTCCTATTACTTGGGATTGCTCTAGGGAAACCTTTCTGGACAGGTTCTTCCTAAGAGAGTTAAGGGAGGCAAAAGCTCAGGAGTTCATGAACATGAGACAATGTAATATGACGGTCCAAGAGTATGGGTTCAAGTTTACCCAAATCTCCAGGTATACTCCTCATATGGTTGCTGATTCCAAAGCTCAGATGAATAAGTTCCTGTATGGAGTGTCAGATTTGGTGAAAACGGAGTGCAGAAATGCTATGTTACTAGGAGATATGAACATCGCTAGGATTATGACTCACGCTCAGCAGGTTGAGGGTCATAAGCTTAGGGAACATGCTAAGGAGAGTAAGAAAGCAAGAACAAGCAACTATGAGTATTTCCAACAGAAACTGGGTGGTGGAAATCGCTCACAGTTTCAGCAGAGGTCTTTGACTCCAGCACCTTCATCAACCAGTGTTCCATCCTCCAAGTTCCGGAATAATCAGAAAGGTGGAGCATCATGCTCTAAGTCTCAAGGTAGTATTTCAGGCACCAAAACCTACCCAACTTGCCCTAAGTGTGGTAAGAACCATCCGGGCGAGTGTCTTGCAAGAAAAGAATACTGCTTTGGGTGTGGTCAGTCTGGTCATAGGTTGAGGGATTGTCCTTCTAGACAGGGTCAATGAGGTAATAATGGTAGAGCTCAGTTTAATACTTCAGCAGCACTAGCAGGTCGCCCGACTCAGCAGGGTAACTCATTTGGTACAGGTGGAGGACAACACCAGAACATGTTGTATACTCTTTAGGCTCGCCAAGATCAGGAAGATTCTCCTGATGTAGTCACTAGTACGTTACGAGTCTTTGATCTTGACGTTTATGCATTGTTAGATCCAGGGGCTACTCTTTCTTTTGTTTCTCCTTTCATAACAGTCAAGTTAGTGTTAGTCCAGAAACTCTCCCAGAACCATTCTCAGCCTCTACTCCAGTCGGTGACCCAGCTATAGCTAGACGGGTATACATAAATTACCATGTCACAGTCTCCCAGAAAGTCAGCTCAGCAGATCTTGTAGAGTTAGAAGTGGTAGACTTCGATGTCATTCTAGGCATGGATTGGTTACATTCCTATTATGTATCAGTCGATTGTAGACCTAGGATTGTTCATTTTTAGTTTCCAGACGAACCAATCTTAGAATGAAAGGGTAGTAGCTTAGCGCCTGTGGGTCGATTCATTTATTACCTTAAGGCTAGAAAGATGATCTCTAAGGGTTATCTCTATCATCTAGTTTGGGTTAAGGATTCAAGCTTTGAAACCCCAATTCTTGAGTCAGTTCCTCTGGTTAATGAGTTTCTAGAAGTGTTTCTAGAAGATCTTCTCGGAGTTCCTCTGAATAGGGAAATCGACTTTGAAATTGATCTCCTTCTAGATACCCAGATTATTTCTATTCCTCTTTACAAAATGGCTCCAGTAGAGCGTAAGGAAATGAAAGAGCAGTTGAAAGACCTTCAAGATAAGGGCTTCATTAGACCTAGTGTTTCGCCATGGGATGCACCAGTGTTGTTCGTAAAGAAGAAAGATGGTTCTCTCAGAATGTGCATTGACTATACACAGTTGAACAAGGTCACAATCAAGAATAAGTATCCCATCCCTAGGATTGATGACTTATTTGACCAACTTCAGGGTGCTAGTCATTTCTCAAAGATAGACCTCAGATCGGGTTATCATCAGCTTAAAGTCAGAGATAGTGGCATTCCAAAGACAGCCTTCAGAACTCAGTATGGTTATTATGAATTTGTAGTCATGTCATTTGGACTAACCAATGTTCCTGCAAATTTCATGGATTTGATGAATAGAGTGTTCAAGTAGTACTTGGACTTGTGCGTTATCGTTTTTATTTATGATATCCTTATTTACTCTAGGAATGCGGAAGAACATACGAGTCATTTGAGAGTTG
This sequence comes from Solanum chiquidenum, assembly GCA_029582725.1. NCBI lineage: Eukaryota > Viridiplantae > Streptophyta > Magnoliopsida > Solanales > Solanaceae > Solanum > Solanum chiquidenum. Next base: position 9,809 of record JAJOOS010005213.1, on the reverse strand, counting down.
TTCTGCAAACTCTCAAATGTCGCCAGTTATTGCAAAATTTAACAAGTATGAATTTTGGTTACAATCACTTGCCTTCCTTAGGCATATTGTGTCTAGTGAAGGAATTTGAGTAGATTCCTAGAAGATAGAAGCAGTGAACAATGGCCCAAACCTACCTCTGCTACAGATATCAGATGTTTTTTGGGTCTAGCGGGCTATTACAGGCGGTTCCTAGAGGGATTTTCATCCATAGCCTCACCATTGACTAGGTTGACTCAGAAGATGGTCAAGTTTCGATGGTCAAATGATTGTGAGAAAAGCTTCACAGAATTGAAAACTAGATTGACTACAAGTCCTGTCTTGACTCGCAGATGGTTATGTGATCTATTTTGATACATCCAGGGTCGGCTTATGTTGTGTGTTGATGCAGCGAGGTTTGATGCTTATCGTGACCAATGAAACTAACTACGGTTTGAGTGTCTACGATCGTCGATAATATAGTAACCCAATCGAGGGTTGGGGTCGTGTCCCAAGGGAGCGGTTTTGAGAATTGATAGAAAAATAAAATCTAGTTCTAACTAGTCGTAGCTAAAGACATTAACGAATAAAAACATAGTAAATTAAAAGGGGGGACACAAAAGTGTCAAATATCAAATTGGGGTTTTTGTCACAAGCAAGTAAAAACAACAAAAATAATAAGAAAATCAAGTATGGGGATGAGTTCTTGGGGTGTGACCGAAATACAAGTTGAGATAAATAGTTGGGTACATGCTTTCGATAGAAAATTTGCAAGATAATAGTGACTAGGCTAAGCTATAGATGGAAATAAGTTCCCTCTCGGGCAACTTACCCCGTTTCAAATGCGTTCCTCTCGGACACCCATTTACCGCATGAAGACCAGCCTATGCCTTACCCCACTCACTCTCTCGAGATGAGTGTTAGGATATGGGACTAGGGCTCACCCTCTTGGGCTGAACCTCATGTCGACCCACTCCTTAGGCCATCAGTCTAGTGGTCTTGGTTTCGCGACCTCCCTCTCGGGCAAGCCAAAAACACATGACTGGCTTTGTATTTGCAACTACAAATCCATTACCTTAAACACATGACTGACTTTGTATTTGCAACTACAAATCCATTACCTTAAACCAAAACCACTAGGTGAAATCACCATTAAAATACATCTTACCTACCAGAAAGAAAGACCCAACAATAATATCAACACATATTTGCTAAATCACACCTCAAGAATGTGGGTTTTTAGCCACATATCAAGAAATAACAAAATACACCTAAAATGATAGTGAAATCAAATGGGTATAAGAAATTAAACCTTGATTTAAGCAAAGGAAGATGAATAGAGAAGAACCATTTCCAACTTGGGGAAGATGAACTCCTTTCTTCATGTTTTCCAAAACCCTCTCCAAACTTGAGAGTAAAAAGTACTAAAAATTATATTGTCTAAAATTTACACTAAAGTCTCTTTCTAAAATCTGATAATATAAATATTATACTAAAATCTGATACTAAGCTATAACTCTCAACAAGTATTTATAGTTTAAAAAAATATGTGCCGTGGCGGATCACTCGGCGACATTAGTCGGAATTGCCGATCAACTCGGCGAATCGCCCTTTGGTGTAGTTCATTGCCGTCTTTCATCATCCTTCGGCATCGTCGTGCTCTGGGTTATTCGGCGACATAGTACTGCTTTGCGGACCTTCTTGGCGATGCGCTGACTGCTCCCTTTTTCCGCCGACTTGATCCTTTCCTTCAGGGCTCAGCACACTGGAACAAAAGGCAGAGTGAGACCCTTCAATGATTCTCCAAGTAAAATTTGGTGATCCTCAGGCCTTCATTTTCTTGTTCTTTTCAGCCCTTTCGTCCCTTTTTGCGCCTAAGTGTCCATGCTTCCACTAAAACTTCAAATACCTGAAACTTAAGCATTTTCATCAAATATTGAGATAAAATAAGCATTTGAGGACACAATTTCTATTTAAATAAAACCCTAAAAGAGTCCAATCTGTGGAATCATCAGTAAGGTTATAGCTTATGCTTCTAGACAACTTAAGGTACATGAGAAGAATTATTTGACTCATGACCTCGAGCTTGCAATAGTGGTATTTGCACTCAAGATTTGGAGGCACTACTTGTATGGTGTTCATGTAGATGTATTCACAGACCATAAGAGCACTCTAGTATGTATTCACCTAGAAAGAGTTGAATCTTCGCCAGATAAAGTGGCTTGAGTTCCTAAAAGATTATGATATGAGCGTGCATTACCGTCCAAGTAAGGCAAATGTAGTAGAAGATGCTCTTAGCAGATTATCTATGGGTAGTGTAGCACATATTGATGAAGAAAGAAAGGAGATAGTGAGGGATGTTCACAGACTTGCTCACCTAGGAGTTCGTCTTATGAGCATATCAGATAGTGGTGTAACGATTCAGAATAGGGCAGAACCTTCTTTGGTAATAGAGGTTAAGGAAAATCAATACAGTGATCCAATCTTGCTTGAACTTAAGGGTGTAGTCCACAATCAGAGAGTGGAGGTTTTTTCTCAAGTGGGAGATGGTGTACTTCGCTATCAGGGTAGATTGTATGTTCCTGATGTGGGTGAATTGAGACAGCATATTCTTGCAGAGGCCCATAACTATAGATATTCTATTCATCCAGGTGCCACTAACATGTACCGCGATATGTGGGAAGTCTATTGGTGGAATGGTATGAAAAGAGATATAGCAGACTTTGTGGCTAAGTGCCCCAATTGCCAGCAAGTCAAGGTAGAACATTAGAAACCAGGAGGTATGACTCAAGATATTTACATTCCTACTTGGAAGTGGGAAATGATCAACATGGACTTCATCACATGTTTACCTCATACTCGCAGACATCATGACTCCATTTGGGTGATTGTTGATAGAGTTACTAAGTCTTCTCACTTTTTGGCTGTCAAGAGTAACGATTCGGTGGAGGATTATGCCAAGCTTTACATTAATGAGATTATGAGGTTGCATGGGGTTCCTTTGTCTATCATCTCAGATAGAGGTCCTCAGTTTACCTCTCAATTTTGAAAGTCATTTCAGAAAGGTCTTGGTGCTCAAGTTAATCTTAGCCCAGTATTTCATCCCCAGACGGATGGCCAGGCAGAGCGAACCATTCAGACCTTAGAGGACATGTAGAGATCTTGTGTGATCGATTTCAAAGGGAGTTGGGATGATCACCTTCCTCTCATTGAGTTCGCCTACAATAATTATCATTCCAGCATTCAGATGGCCCCTTATGAGGCATTGTATGGGCGTAGATGTAGATCTCCTGTTGGTTGGTTTGAAGTAGGTGAAGCAGCCTTGATAGGGCCAGAATCAGTCCTTCATGCTACGAAGAAAGTGCAACTCATTAGAGATAGACTTAAGACTGCCCAGAGTCGCCAGAAGTCTTATGTAGATGTGAGAAGAAGGGAATTACAGTTCCTAGTTGATGAATGGGTTTTCCAGAAAGTGTCACCTATGAAAGGGGTGATGAGATTTGGCAAGAAAGGGAAGCTCAGTCCTAGATATGTAGGCCCTTACAAGATTCTGGAAAGGATTGATAAAGTGGCTTATGAGTTAGAGTTGCCAGCAGAATTAGCAGCAGTGCATCTGGTTTTTTACATTTCACTTTTGAAGAAGTGTGTGGGTGATCCAGCATCCATAGTGCCATTAGAGAGTGTGGCCGTGAAAGATAGTCTCTCATATGAGGATGTACCAGTTGAGATTCTCGATCTTTAATTTAGAAGATTAAAAAACAAGGAAGTCGCTTCAGTCAAGGTTTTGTAGAGGAGAAATTCGTAGAGGGTGCTACTTGGGAAGCAGAAGCAGCCACGAAAACCAAGTATCCTCACCTCTTTCCTTCCAAATCCATTCCAGCTTGAGGTAATAGTTCCTATTCAATTTTTTAGTCATTCATGCGTGAAATCAGTCTTAGTATCATGTTCCTTCAGTCTGTACTTGCATTTTCAGCGTATTTGCCTGTATTTGGAACTCAGTTCAGTCAGAAATCAGACTTAGTGGTAGGGTTGCAGCTCACTCCCTCCATTTCAGATAGTTTAGTCTTTATTCAAGGACGAATGATCCCAAGGGAGAGATATTGTAACACCTTAAAAAACAGGCCTAGAAAAACAAATGCAGAAACATACCTGAAGCAGTGAACCACGGTAGGGTTCACGAACCGTGATAGGGTTCACGGACCATGATAGGGTCCACGGTCCATAGACCTGCCCGTGGTCTTGACTTGAAAGTCACCAGTCCCAGACATCAGACCACGAGCACCTTCACGGTCCATAGTCTTGATGACGGGCCGTGGTGGCGCCCGTAGAGTCGAGGCAATGATCCTCCCTAGCCTTCCCCATAGACCCCCACGCGTAAATGAGGACCACGAGGACCTTCATGGCCCGTGGCCCTTCACACAGCCCGTGGTGGCATTTGTGGAGCCTTACTAGTAAGTCACCTAGCTAGTCCCTCCAGACCACAGCCCAAGTGGAGACCACAGACACATTCATGGTCTGTGGTCCTTCACACGGGTCGTGGTAGGGCTCGTGGACTCAGACTCTCAACTAGTAGTCAACAAGTCCTGACCACGACCGACTTCACTATCCATTGTCCCTTTCACGGTCCGTGAAAGTGGTCGTGGTTAGCTGTCTGCAGTTTAAGTCAGGTTATTTTGGTCTTTTCCTTATTCGTTAGACACCTAAACTTCGTCGTTTTAACCCTATATTTTGTGGTTTTAGTTAGTTTAAGCCTAGAACCATAACTAGAACTTACCCGAGTCAGAGCTTTAATCAAAACGTAGAAAATTAGAAGTGAAAGAAGAGAAAGAGGCGACCAACCCTAAGTTCAAGAACGTAACAACTTTCCTCCAGTTCCAGCACCGAAATCAAAAGATTTCACCATAGATTTTGTCACCAGGTATGTGGGATTTCACTAGTGGGTTCCTTTCACCTATTAGGTGCCTAGTTTTCAGTCAGTTTCTTGATTCCCTTATTATGACTAGACCTAGGGTTTCTTGACTGTTAGAATTATTGGATTCTTAGCTGTTAGAATGATCCAAATCAGATTAGTATGTTAATATTTAGTGTATTGCATGAATTCCAGAACCCTAGCTATGTATTTCATTAGTTCTTGAATTACACAAGCTAGGTCAGATATTTCAGTTATACAATTATACATGTCTCAGTTATTAATGCCTCAATATCAGTTTAATTGTTGCATACTCAGTTTGCATGTTCAGTTCGAGCTATCCAATAACCTACAGAAATTCAGTCATAATGTGTTAATCACTTAATCCATTGGGAGTAGCATAATACCGAGTTGGGCTAGGGTTCAACGTACCCAAATAGTCCCAGAACTACTAGCCACGTAGGTTGTAAGTCCCCTCTGTGGGCATCATTTAAGTGATCACGCCAGCATGCCTCTATACCTCTGGCAGGGTTTATTGGGTCCTTTAGATGGGGCGTATACATTGGACTCCATATTTATCTCATGTGGTTTTACTATCGGTTATTACTAGCTCCCACAGTTCAGTCAGATTCCATTGCATTGACTACATTTACAGTTCATTCAATATTCAGTCAGCATGCTATAAATTGGTCATTGCATTCAGTTAGTTTAGGTTCAGTATCTCATCTTATGCAAATTATACTTGCTTTATTGCTTGTTCAATTATATGTCTTATACAACTTTACTCTATCCTGCATGATCAGTACCTTTCAAGTACTGACGCATACGTGCGCTACATCTTCTCGTGATGTAGGTTCAGGTTCTCAGCATCCAGATCACGCTTAGATCGGTTCTCAATCTCCAATTTAGCAGAATCAGTGGTGAGTCCTCATTCTCCGAGGACAATAGTCATGAGTTTCTTTTTAGTATTTCTAGTCCTTTAGTTTCAGTTTTGCTAGCCTTAGTTGGGGCATGTCCCAACATTTCTAGTCAGTTTAGAGGCTATTTTCAGACATAATTAGATTCAGCTTGGTTATGAGTTAATATTTTCCGTGTATTAATCTCATCAGTTTTCATTCATCTCAGGTATAGTATATGGGTATTTTCCCCCATTTTTTCATTTTATTTATGATTATAGCTTCCGCACAATTTTTATTATTCAGTTATCTTTAGTATGCTCATGATTATGCCAGTAGGGTTAGCTTGGGGTCACTTGTGATCCTAGGTCCCGTGTCCGCGTCCAGGGGGTAGCCTCGGGGAGTGACAACTTGGGTGATAAAAGTTACTCATGTCATAATCTTTGATCAACTCTAACCACCTTTGTTGTCTGAGATTAAGCTCTTTCTAACTAAACACAAACCGAAGACTCTTGTAATCAGTGAATACATCAACATGAACACCATATAAATAATGGCGCCATATTTTTAAAGAAAATACTACGGCAGCCAACTCTAGATCTTTGGTTGGGTAATTCTTCACATAAACTTTCAGTTGTCTGGAGGCATAAGCTATAACTTTGTCATTCTACATTAACACATAACCCAAACCAACTCTAGAAGCATCACGATATATGACAAAACCTTGAGTACCTTCTGGTAAGGTCAATACTGGGCAGCAGTCAACCTCTTTTTCAATTCCTGAAAGCTTTTTTCACACGTTTCAGACCATTGAAACTTCATTATTTTTTGCGTCAACTTGGCCAAAGAGGATGAAATAGATGAGAACACCTCTACGAACCTTTTATAATATCCGGCCAACCCCAAGAAACTCCTAATATCAGTTGGAGATGTGGGTCTAGGCCAATTCTGCACTACCTCTATTTTCTGGTTATCAACTCTAATTCTATCACCAGAAATAATGTGGCCTAAGAATGCCACAGTCTCAAGCCGAAACTCACATTTTGAGAACTTAGCATAAAGCTTCCTATCCTTTATAGTTTGGAGAACTATTTTGAGATGGCTAGCATGTTCTTCCTCATTCCTCGAATAGATTAGTATGTAATTAATGAATACGATAACAACCATATCTAAATAAGGCTTGAATACTCTATTCATAAGGTCCATGAATGTTGACTGTGCATTGTTCAAACCAAAGGACATAACTAGGAACTCATAATGACCATAATGGGTACTGGAAGCTGTCTTTGGGATATCACATTCCCTTACCCTCAACTGATGGTAGCCTGATCTGAGGTCTATCTTAGAGAAATAGGTGGAACCCTGAAACTGATTGAAAAGATCATCAATTCTTGGAAAATGATACTTATTCTTGATGGTAACCTTGTTCAACTGGCGGTAATTTATACCCATTCTAAGGGAACCATCTTTCTTCCTCACAAATAAGACCGGAGCGCCCCAAGGTGAGACACTTGGTCGAATAAAACCCTTACCAAAGAGATCTTTCAACTATTCTTTTAGCTCTTTCAACTCTGTTGGAGCCATTCTATATGGAAGATTAGATATTGTACGAGTATCAGGAAGAATATCTATATCGAAGTCTATTTCTCTCTCAGGAGGGACTCCGGGTAGATCATCAGGAAAGACTTCTGGAAACTCACTCACAATTGGCACTGACTCAATATGAGGTGTTTAAACACTAGAGTCATTAACTCTGACTAAGTGATAGACACAACCATTGGAAACTAACTTTCTTTCCTAAAGGTACTAAACGAAATGACCCTTAGGCACTGCTAAAATTCTAATCTACTCTATAACTGGCTCATTGGGAAACTGGAACATGACAACTCGAGTTCTACAATCAATGGAGGCATAACACACATGAAGCCAACCATGTCTAACTCATCTAAATCAGCCATGGTGCTATTGTGACTAATGGAAATTGTACAATCATGATAGACTCGCTCAGCTAGAATAAACTCCCCAACCGGTGTAGAAACACAAAAGGGCTCACAAAGTTTCTCAGGAAGAACATTAACTTTCATTGCAACATAAGGAGTCACAAAAGATTAACTCGCTCTTGGGTCTAGCAAAGCATATACATTAAGAGTAAAGGCTTTAATCAAACCAATGACAACATCTGGAGAATTCTCTTGCTCTTGACGACTCGTGATAGTATAAAGACGGTTTGCTCCTCCGCCTGCCCTTGAAGTTGCTCCTCTAGATATTGTTCTGTCTGGTGGAGTAACTGATGAAGATTGGGCTCTATTTCTCTGATTCCCATTACCTTGCCGGTTCTTAGGGCACTCTTTCATGAAGTGACCCTCTTGACCATACTTGAAACAACTAGTGGAGCCTACCACACTTAGCACATGCATGAGCCCAGTTACCTCCTTGTGCCACACTACCTTGAGACTGTATATGTCTAGCTCTGAAGTGCTGTGAATTCTGACTATTATACTCACCTTTCCTAAAGGTCCCTTTTCTTTTTGATGGAAAGAAGAACGGTTCACATTACTCCTCTGCTGCCCAGACTCATTCCCTATCTTAGCTTTCTTGTTTCTAAACTCTTCCCTGTCCCTCATCTTCTCTTCCTCAACCTGCTGCACATAAATAATCAACCTTGCTATATCCATGTCTCCTATTAACATAGTTGCCTTGCCCTCTTTGCTTGACAGATGGGATAACCGAGCAACAAGTAGACTCATCCTGCTCCTCATATCTGCAACAATCTCCGATGCATATCGGGAAAGTTGAGTGAACTTCAAACTATACTCATGGACACTTAGTGAATCCTGCTTAAGGGTAACAAATTCTCGTACCTTGGCTTCTCTCAGTTCCCAGGGAAAGAAACGCCCTAAGAAAGACTCCTCGAACATAGCCCAACTCAAAATTGGTGCACCCTCAGCTCTACTCTTCTTCCACTAGTCAAACCAAGTCCTAGCAACATTCTTCAGTTGATATGTAGCTAGTTCCGCTCGCTCAACATCAGCAATGTGCATAACCTCAAATACCTTTTGTAGTTCCTCAATAAAAATTTTTGGATCCTCAATAGTGCTTGAACAAGGGAAGATTGGAGGATTCAGCCTCATGAATTCGTGGATCCCCGAAGTATCAGCCTCTTTCTGTTCAGCCCCTCTTTGTCGCCCAACTTAGTTTGTCAGTGCTTGACTTAGCATTCAGATTGCTTCCCAAAATTCGACTTTGGTAACCTCTCATTGGGGTTGCACTTCTGGTGCATTAGGTACCCCTTGTTTCTCAACGTTCCTTCTAGCAGGACAACCTGGGACAGCTCTTCGTGGAGGCATAATCTGAAAGACGCGCGTAAGCATGGGTTAGAGGAAACTCTTTAGAGATGAACTCTATAGAATGAAATGAGTATAAAAGAAGTGAAAACATTCCTAAGCACTTCTGGTGCATTAGGTACCCCTTGTTTCTCAACGTTCCTTCTAGAAGGACAACCTGGGACAGCTCTTCGTGGAGGCATAATCTGAAAGACGCGCGTAAGCATGGGTTAGAGGAAACTCTTTAGAGATGAACTCTATAGAATGAAATGAGTATAAAAGAAGTGAAAACATTCCTAAGTGTCGCAACCCCCTAATTATAGATGTGGCGCACTTCACACCAATAACTAGGACTCTACTAACACAGCTTCATAGACTCCCTAGGACTCTTAAACTCAGTACTCTGATACCAACTTTTTCACTCCTCGAGCCTACACCCTGGGCGGGTGATATACCGTGAGTTTACGGTATTTCTAATACATTGCACTTACAAGTTGTGTGTGTCTAGGGCCTTTTAGTATTGGTTTTTATATGTTTTTATCATATTTTGCAGGAAAGATGTTCAGGCGCGGAAGTAAAGAGACAGCTGAAAGGGATGCAGAAAAGGGCATCTACGGAGTGATCTACGGACCGTAGGTCTATTGACGCTTCGTAGATGGTGGCCGTAGATCAGCAGCCAAGGCA
>JAJOOS010005212.1:0-59232 GCA_029582725.1 Solanum chiquidenum | reverse complement strand
TGTCTCGACTTGATAGGTCTCAAAGATTTTGTCCACCTAAAATTAGACATTTTTTTAATTGCATTTCGTATATATACACTATGAGGTTTTGAGGACGACATCCATTTTCGAGTATAGTCTATCCATTGAAAAATCATCAATTAACGACAAATAAATTAGTATGACCAAAAACAACAACTTCTCCACTCAGTCTAGATATAGACTATCAGTTGTAAACCCTAGCATTTCATTCTTCAGTTTCTTAGTTTTCTTACTTAGTAATACACAAAGTTAATAATTTCGTACATATGAATGAATCATACATATAGTGAAAGAATAAAAAAAAAATGGATCGAGCTAGACATGGGAAGAGGCCGTATGAATCAGAGGAGAAAGAAGATAATCAAATGTATTCATCAGCTCGATCTCAACATGATATGTCTACTATGGTTTCTGTCCTCTCTCAAGTTATTGGTAACAAAAGTACGACTAACACAAATTCTTCTTCTTCCTCTGCGCATCATAAGCCATTATTAACCCTAAATCATCGGTCTAGTACTACTGCAGCTATGCAAAACCAGTTACCTCAGCTCAATCAACAACAAGGTACTCATATATATACATATCTTCCATCATGATCAACAAAATTTTATTAGCTAGGGTTTTATTTTCCTACTAATTTATACAACAAACGAATGTTTAAACTGGTTATTTGTGTATTGTGTGAAGGGAATAATGAAAGAAGAAGAAGACAGTACAGAGGTGTGAGGCAAAGACCATGGGGTAAATGGGCGGCCGAAATCCGTGACCCGGAAAAAGCTGCTCGAGTATGGTTGGGTACTTTTCACACTGCGGAAGATGCTGCAATTGCATATGATGAAGCTGCACTTAAATTTAAAGGAAACAAAGCTAAACTCAACTTTCCAGAACGGGTTCAATCCGCAACTGATCAATTTGGGACGTCATACCTAATTACTACTACTGATCGATTTCCAGCCAATAAATTTCTCCCAAATTCTGATCAATTACAACATCACGCAGGTGGAAGTAATCATAATGCTGATGATTTGAACTTTGGCGTCTCGCCGAGTTCTTATCATCCTACAGGTAGAGTACTGTGGATCATGATTTGAGCAGTAGCATAACTTGTTTTTCAGAAGTTGAAAGTTCCTTAGCTATTTGGCCAAACACAAATTGATGCTCTAGGTCGAGCATGTAAAAATTCTTTTTTGCCAATGGTTGACACTGAAATTAGAATCAAGAAGTTGAAACTTTAGAAGCTTGCTTAGTCCCGCTACATATAAAAAAGTGTATGACGGAAAATTTAAGTCGTTAGGAACAACATACTTATATTTACTTAATTTTGTATTCAACCATATCGATCTAACTCTAATTAATCCCTATTTATACTTGTTTTTCACACACATATAGCAGGGTTCAATCATAAAGCACTGAATTTTGTCGAACCTTCGAAATCACCATCGATGACATATCTGGCACAACAAGCATCTCATGACGTACAGCAAGAAGATGAAAACAAACTGAGATTTTCATCTTATTTTGGCACTTGTTCAAGCTCAGCGCCTACTTTGGGGGAGTTTGAAGATCGAAAATAATTAATTTTTTCGACCAACATGAAGGTATACAATTTCTCGAGGATATATGCTATTTACGTACTATATATTAGTAAGTTTCTTGGTTCTAAAAGTGCCTTTAATTTCTTTCGTTTGCCATGCAATTAGTTGAACAGGAACTATATAGTTATGTACTATGAAAATTAATATAATGTGGTTAAATGTGCTCAACTCTTTGAGCTCTATAGGGTTACAGTTTGAGTATAAAGTGTTATGAGTTCGAAGAATATTGAAGGCTTTTTGCAAGTGTATATCACTTAATTAGACTTAATATTGCATAATAATGTAATTGTATTATATATATATACATTTTAAAATTAAGTCATTCACCTTCCGTTGTGATGGAGGTTTGACATTGACTCCTACCTTGTACTATAGCATAAGAAATATTTCCAAAGATAGTTATATACATTTGAACGTATAATTGCCTAAAATATTAGAGTACTGTATATATCATCTCCCTTATTCGTAACTAAAGCTTGATTCCTTGTTAACATATACACAATAGTACAGTTTTATACTCCCCTCTCCTAATTTATGTGACACATTTTATTTTTCGAGAGTCAAACAATTTAAATTTGACCGAAAAATTGTGCATAAAATCTTCAATTTTTTTGAAATGAAATTTATATATGTGTAAACTACGTAAAAAATACTATAAGTCACAATAATTGACAATCTAAAATATTTAAAAGATATATGAAAAAAAATTACTATCAAAGATGGATTTGTTGGAATCTTGAAATTTAAAACGTGTCACATAAATTGAGATGGAGGGAGTATATTTATTGGCAGGAATTACAATCTTAGTATATAATGGATCCGGCTCCTCTCCATTTCTCTTCTCTCCATTTTCCCCAATTTCTAGCTTGGATTGAAGACATATGTCATAGTTTAGAATTAATGGTTGAGATCTAATTGATTAAAGTAAAGTCCTATATAGTTATTTACTTTCATATATTTTCTTCTTAAATATTTTTGCAATCCAACAATTCTAGATTTACATTATATTTGTCCTAAATATAATTAAAAGAATTTCTTTTCTTAATTACTTGAGTAATTTTTTGCTGATATTTTACTTTTTTTCCCTAACGTTTTCCATTTCTCAAATAATATTTGCCAAATAAAAAAATTAAAAATTGTGACCTGACGTTTTTTTTAAAATTTTAGGAATAAAATAAAAAAATTCAACTTTAAATTCTTTCTTTTTCCCTAAATGGAGTCCATATTGCTCTATAGACATTATAGCTCTTAATACTCTATTAGAATATTAAAAACGTTTACCTGTATTATAATTTTTTTCAAAAAAAGTAAAAATATTTAGTAAAAGTTTTAAATATGTATGCAGGGCGGTAAATAATTTTTTTAAAATATATTTAGGAAAAATATAATGGATTGCAAAAATATTTAAGAAGCAAATATATAGAATTAAATAATTATGATTAAGATTTTACTTTAATCAATTAAATCTCAACCATTAATTCTAAACTATGACATGTGTCTCCAATCCAAGCTAGAACTTGGGGAAAATGGAGAGAAGAGAAATAAAGAGAAGCCGGATTTGTCGTATATAATGTTCTCAAAATCATATGTATTTTATGGTCTAAAGATGGTATAAAATATAAATTATATTCTTGCTGAGTTTGGTCTTTGTGAGACACGTCATCAGCTTCTAATCTATAGATATTCTTGTTATGGAATCGAAGAAACGGGAGAGAAAATCGAAGAAAGAATAGATTCATTGCATTGATTTATTATATTATTTCTTGCAATAGAAATAAAAGACTATATCACTATTATGTAATTAATGAAAATTCTAGACTCAGAAAGAAAAATAAATATTCCAAAATATTTCTAGATTAAAAAAGAAAATAAATATTCTCCTATTAACCATAAAGTAGAAGGAAAGTAAATTTTAACAATACTTATAAAGGAAAAGCAGCAGTTCTTTCCTCTTTTAACAACAATGCACGTAATATTTAGTTTTGCTTTAATTTGTCAACAAAATGTTCCATTTGCATTAGAGAAATAGATTAACTGACAAAACGAAATTGATAACAAAGACTTGATCAGGATATATATATATATATATATATATTTATATATATTATATTTGGGAAAAATACTGATTATATATTTCTTTATTATACAACAAGCCATTTATTTAATACTTGCAGTTTTTTCTGAGAATATTTTGTAGGTAACTCAGTCTCTTTCGAAAACTCACTTTATTTCACAAAAATATACATGTTTCTGTTTATACGAATTTTAAATTAAAATAAACTGTTTTTTTTGTCATAGAAATAAAAAGGTTTAGTCAAAGCTATTGAATTTTGTCAAACCTGTAAGTCCAGGGCCAAAGCTAGAGCTTTAGCTATGAATTCAGTCGAACTCAATAATTCTGATTCAAATTCTGTATTTATCTTCGAAGTGAATCTATAAATTTTAAATCATAACTCCGCTTCTGCCGGCAACTTGAAGTACTCTAGCTTTGCTGCTCACGAGTATGGCGTGTGCTATTGCCTGCTTATTACAGTGATTTATACATTTGGATACTAAAATCTCCAACTTCTGCATTCGCTATATATGAAAGGAAAAAAAAGAGTAAATGTGAAAGGAATTGTGCTAAATTCGGCTTTTATTGACGATGTCAACATGCAAAATACAAACAAGTGATGCCGGGAGCGAGCTAGATAGGACCAAGGGGAGTTTATTCAAACTTGTTTTTAGTGAAAAAGTAGTATACTATTTATTTAAATTATTTTTTATGTATATATATTAGTGTTAAATCTCCTTTAACTTCTTCGTGTGATTATATTTTTATATATATATTTTGAACCTCCGAAAATTCAGATTCCTCTTCCCTGACTCAACTTGGAAGTTATATAGAGCCATCACGGGACAAACACACGTACTTAAGATTAGGGTTGACCCTTCATGAATCGTTGACTTTCTCTTTCTTTTTGTTTCAAGTTCACTCTTATGAAAATTAAATTGAAGATATTTTTTTTTTTTACTTGTGATTATATTGATTATGTTATTATTATTATATATTTGTATTCCTGTATTTGGAAATGAACAAGATAAAAACTCACCCGATTAATGTTAAAGAAAGATCTCAATGCATTTTTTTTTGAGTAAATAACAAACGTACACTATATATGTTCGTTCACTCACGCGTATTCATATTCATGTTATTGTATTGCGAATAAATAAATACTTTTAACATTCATAAAACTAGCATTTTAAGGCCTTAAATTTCAGACCACATATCTTGAGTCAAGTTTATCGAAAATAATCTCTACCTTTTCCCTTTCCAAACTTCATTTATAAAATTATACATAATATATTATTAATGTTATGGTGAATCCAAATCCCATGTATCGTCCTAAAGCTGGACAAAACAGTATGGGAAAACTAATAAAAGGGAAAATGTGATTAATGGAAGTGTTGGGTCCACACGCCAAATATCTATCCAGTTCCTCATTTGTCAAATTTTCCGGTTTTTCCCTCAATCAGCCAAGTCAAACAAATGAACTTGCAAAGTCAAAGCCGGCCCCAACTTTTGGAGTTTTTGAAAAGTTCAAAAGAATAAGTTTCGAAGTCTCTAGTTCTTTTTTTTTTTTTCTAACAATTTTTTTTTTATACCAACACTTTTTAAAACAAAACTATAATATGTGTTTTTCTTGGGTCTGATACCCACATTGAAAATACATAAGAATTCACGCTTGAAAAGTTCCGAAGGTAAAGAGCACAAGAGACTCGAACCCAAGACTTTTACCTTACTATTGTTGTATTATTACTCCCTCCGGTTGGATTTTGACACACTAATTAAAAAGAGTTGTTTCATCACATTTATATAAAAAGAATTATTTTACTAGAAACTCCTTTATTTCTCATTTATAGTTTATGCATTGGAAACTATAAAGAAGTGTGAAAGACCTTCTCAGAAGTTTATTCTAATGCATCTGTATTGGACAGAATTGACATCAATCAGTACACGAAAACTACTGCTCCCGATATACTTTAGTGAGAAGCTTTTATTGTCAAACACATGCTATAACGTGTTTATAATATTTAACCATCATAAATTTCAGACTTTCGTATTCATGCAACTATTATGGCATTGAAGACCACAAATTTTAGTGGTTTTCCATTTTTTATTAGACATTGTCCAAGTCAAACTACAACAAACAAGGAAAAATGGAGGGAGTTATCGAAGTTCTAAAAGTTTATTCCTGTGGAGCATTTCCCAGCCTGAAGAAATTATACATGACAGCCAAATTACACACAATTTATTTCATTTTGCAAGACATAAGATATTGCATTCCAAACTTTCAATTTCACGCCCCTCTTCCATCAAATCTGTGGTAACCGTACAAACGCATGAAACAATAATGAAGCGTGCTTCTAAGCAAAATGACAGAAAAGGCAGAGTGATGCAAACTACACGAATGATTAATTTAAGTGCTTCTCTCCAACAGGCCAAAATTGAGGATTGAATACGTATGTAACATTGCAGGAGAACATCTGGTGGTAGAACGCAATTACCCTCTACTGAAAATACTCCTTACAAGAGCCCAGAATGTCTCTAGCTGCAATGCTGCAGGAACTTCAAAGAACTAATTTTAGCCCTCTGCTTTACTTTGGTAAAGAGATTCTAAGCATTCCTTCGCTCTATGAACTTTTGATTGTAGATAAAAACTTCCATTTTTAGCATTACTCTCAAACAAGTTATCATATTTCTGCAATAAATGATGAGGAAACGAATTAAGCACTTTCAAGTGTCAATTCAATGCATTAAACCCATAGGGAAAATGATCGCGTAAAAATACCAAAGACAAACCTGCAACACGTCTTCCCATGATGAATGCTCTGCAACCCCAAGAACTTGCCTAGCCTCCACCTCTGTCATAGTTTTGCTTGCTCTTCTAATGTTCTGTACTGCTTCTTGAGCAACACCATTTTTTGACGCATCTACAATTAACAAAGCACAGTTTGATTATCAACCCAAGCAAGGTTGCAAGGAGTACGCAGACAAAGCTTCAAGTGCATCAACTAATGGGATATTAACCTATCACATACTATATGTTTTGTTTTGGAATCTAGGGACATTGTTACTTGAAGAACCGTTGTTTTCCAATCTCGGAGAACTGTAACTTGCAGGAATCAAAAGGGTTTTGTGCAACATTACATGGCCAAGATTCACATTTACACTTCTCAGGTAAAATCGTGTTTCTATTTCAAAAGCAAGTGCCATAGAAAACTGCCAAATTTTCTTCTCCTTTCCCCCCAAACAAAGAAAAAAAACACCTCCAGTAGTTAAAATGCCAAGTTTTCTTATGGAAGGAGAGGATTACAGGGGTGTACGTCAACAAAACTTACTTGTGAGAGCTTGGCGATATGCCTGGGCAAAGGCCCTTGCCATTATTCCAGAACCCATAATAATTATGTTTGCAAGGATTCTCGCGGCCTGCAATGAGAAAGTAATGACAGGGGTTAAGTAACAAGCACCCTTTGTGTAAAATAGATACTTCTAATATTATATTGTCAACCAAGAACAGAGATGTGTATGAAAAATCTATGGCTGTGTATAGACTCCAGACTAGTTTCTGCAGGCTTCCCATTTCCTTATCCAAAGAAAGACTAAAAGTTAAAGCACACCAAGGGTGTGTCCTCGTTGTCAATGAAGTGGATTGAGCACCGTGAAGTCTGAGGTTCAATTACCACAGACAAAACATTAGGTGATTTCTTCCTATCTGTTCTAGCCTTGATAGACAAAGTTACGTGGTACTAAAGTCGAGGTGTGTGCAAGCTTTAGTCCAAACACCACGATTATCCAAAAAAAAAAAAAAAAGTTGAAACCAATGTCACTTTCTGGAAGATTTTGTAGGCTAAAATAGAGCTTGGAAAAGCAGCTGAGGTATCTTTTAGAATTCCATTTACATAAGATGCTTATAGAACATAGATATGTTATATGTTTAGTTAAAAAAATAAAATTAAAGGCATGCTTATTTATATTTAAAAAGCATGAACCATTCAAATGCATGCATCTTCTATTGAAATATGATGGTAATTTTCTTTAATCAAGAAAATGGTCATAATTGCTTCACCTCAAAAAAATTCTGCCTCAAGTCTACATTCAGCATATCTTTTTCTCTAATCTAGGGTCAATCTCCCTTCTCTCAGAGCCTTGGAGGTGGGGATGCTGATAGGATGGAAATGAAATTTAATATATGTTACTTACTTCGATGTATATTTTTTCAGTTTCTGTAGGCTCGCAATATACTGATAACATAGAGTGAGTCCATACAACAATAACTACACAAAAACTCCAAACTAGGACTCAGCTATATTCTAGATATAAATCCTCTATATTCGTTCTGCTCTGCTTATGCTTATATCATTCCAACACTCAGTCTTTAAGATAAATAAGGAATTCTCTAAAACGAGATATTCTCTGCTTCTCACACCTATCCATACAGTGACATACCAATTGCTTGCCAAACTAAAAACAATCCTAACAAACATCTAACTTAATGCAAAGGTACCAACAACCTCTAGCTCAGGCAGAGGACATGACTCAAGAAGAAGATAGCATAGCTTTTCAAGGGGAGACAAATAGTTACTGTATGAGCGGGGCAGATTCTTCCTTTCTAGAAAGTTTTGAGAATCAGCTGGTCACTTACAATGAACCAGAACCATTGAGCATCGAAGAAAATCTCACGGAAGAGATGATAGAGACAAGGGCTGTAATCTGGGTACACCTTAATGTGATCAATTTAGGGCAAGCCTTTGGAGCAGCTATCAAGGGATGTGAAAAAGAGGCTTATGCTTTGTGCATGAAGCTGGATCAAAAGAGATATTTGGAGAGACACGCAGAAAAGGGTAAATCCTCAAATAGCAACAATAACACAATTCCAAAAGAGCTCAAGAATTTAATGTTCAATATGAAATTCAAGGATGGCGAACCTAGAATAAGTGGGAGGAGACTAACCATTATGCATAGATGAGGATAAAGATCGTGTCTTGGAATGTGAGGGGACTTAATGACGAAAGAAAGAGGGGGGTTGTAAGGAATCTGATTAATCAATGGAGTGCAGATGTGTATATTTTGGTAGAAACAAAGTTGGGGGGAAATATAAATAGACTCATACACTAAGTTGCTCGGACTCGGGTGCGGGTATCCGAGACGGATGTGAATCCGAGAGTCGGATTCGGCAAAATTTAAATTTTAAGATTCGGAGGTCCGAATCCGAGTATGGATACGGGTGCGGGGATTCGGCTAAAATTATTCAATATTATAAAATATAGTTATAACAATAATAATAATAATAATAATATTAAATATCTTGTAAAACGCTATACTTAAAGCATATCAATTATAGATATACAAATTTAAAAGTATAAATTAATTACTTGTTACTAATTAATTTAAAAAAAATTATAATTCCTTTTATTTATTATAAAAAAATAATCATTTATATATATATAATATTGCCTAACTTAAATTAGATAGTAGTACAATTCATTAAAGTTCTGTGTGCTACCCTTTCTTCTCCCAAGAACTCCCTTTCTTCTCCCAAGAAACCCTAGCCTGCTTTTTTCCTTTCCAAGAAAAAAAGCTTTCTCTCTTCTTTTTCAAGAAAAAAACTTTGAATTATTTGTTCTTTCCTATGGAGCCCTTCGCCTCCTCTCTGTTCTTGTACAAGAAAAAAGATCTGCCTGCTCTCTCTCTATTCTTGTAAGCTTTGCCTCTTCATTATTCTTTTCCATGGAGCAGCCAGACCTTGTGACAACTTCGTCGTCGTCAACTTTCGCTGGCCATGAAATTGGTCTCTTCTTCCCTATTTTTTTTCTCGACTTTGGTCAAAGTATCTGGATCGGATTGACCGAAACCGACACGCACCCCGCACCCGCACCAGTGTCGCATCGAGACGGGTTCTGCCTCAAAAGTGAAGAGTCCGCGCAACATAGCTCATACATAGTATCTGGGACAATAGATGGGTGAGAGAGATACATTTAGAGGCAGATGGTAGTTGGGGGGGAATAATTATTTTATGGGACAGGAGAGTTTGGAAAGGGGAACGGTAGAACATGGCAACCAAAGCATAACTTGTAAAATGTCTGGGGAAAATTCTGATTTTTTTTGGTTTGTAACAACAGTGTATGCTGATTGTAAAAGAGTGGAAAGAAGAGAGTTATGGGGGGAGATATATTCAGTGGGGGAAGGTGTGCAGGACCTTGGGTGGTGGGAGGTGATTTTAATGTAATCAGATACCCCAATGAAAGAACAAACTGTTTCAGAATAAATGGAGCAATGTCTGAGTTCTCTAAATGCATTGAAGAGATGGAGCTTGTGGATCCTCCTTTATTTGGAGGATCTCATACTTGGAGAAGGGGGGAGAATCATAGAAGTGCCTCAAGAATTGATAGATCCTTATACTCTTCATCATGGGAAGAGCAGTTCACTCTCATCAAACAGGCAGTATTATAAAAGATAGGATCTGACCACAACCCAATCTTGCTATCTTGTGGAGAGCTGAACTTCAAGAAAAAATACTTCAAATTTGAAAGTTGGTGGCTGAGGGTAGAAGGGTTCAAAGAAAAGGTACAACAGTGGTTGGGAGCTTTTGTTGTTAAGGGGAGGCCTGACTATATTTTAGCTGAGAAATTGAAAATGCTAAAAGAAAAGTTAAAAGAGTGGAGTAGAAACAACAGGGGTAACTGGAAACAAAGAAAGGGTGACATTTTAAATCAGCTTGCAGCTTTGGAAGCAATCTAGGAACAAAGAGCTCTCATAGATGATGAGGCAATGCAAAAATCAAATTTGGCTATAGAGTTTGAAGAAGTTGCAAGAAATGAGGAGATAGCTTGGAGACAAAGATCAAGAATACAATGGTTGAAACAGGGAGACAAAAATACAAAATACTTCCATAGGATAGCTACAACTCACAAAAAGGTAAACTACATAGATAACTTGAAGGTGGATGGTATGGAGGTGACATATGTTGAAGAGATCAAAGAAGCTATTAAAAAATTACTACAAGAACCTGTATAAGGAGGTAGAAGAGTGGAGGCCAGAATTAGTGTTACATTAAGCTACACGGATATCTGCAGAAGAACAGGAGGAGCTACAAAGACAATTTGAAGAGGGTGAAATCTTAAAAGGCATTAAATTGTGTGCTATGGAGAAGGCACCAAGGCAGGATGGATTCCCTAATGTCCTTTTATTTGGCTTTCCGGGAACTTATAAATGAGGACATCCTGAAGACTCTCCAATATTTTTATGAATATCAAAAGTTTGAGAAAAGCCTCAATGCAACATTCATAGCGTTGATCCCAAAGAAGGTTGGAGCTTCAAAGTTGAAAGATTTCAGACCTATAAGTCTCATAGGTGGAATATATAAGATTGTGGCAAAGATACTGGCTGAAAGACTTAAGAAGGTGGTTAACAATTTAGTTAACAAGCATCAGATGACATTTATAAAAGGAAGACAGATCATGGATGCAGCCCTAATTGCTAGTGAGTGTGTGGACTCAAGACTTATAGGGGTAGAAGAAGGTGTCATGTGTAAGCTAGACATAGAAAAAGCCTATGATCATGTCAATTGGAGATTCTTGTTGAATACTCTCAGTCAAATGGGCTTTGGTGAGAAATGGTTGAAATGGATTGACTTCTGCATTAAAACTGTCAAGTTCTCTGTTTTGGTGAATGGTGAATCTGTTGTTTTTTTTGGTTCTGAAAGGGGTCTTAGACAAGGTGATCCTCTGTCTCCTTTCCTGTTTATACTAGCAATGGAGGGATTTGATAGCATGATGAGAATAGCATTACAAAATAAATGGACTAAAGGGTTTGAGATACGAAATAGCAGAAGGGAAATAATCGAGGTATGTCACCTACAGTATGCAGATGACACAGTGATATTTTGTGAGCCAAAGGTTGAACAAATAGGTTACATCAGAATGATTTTGACTATTTTTTAAGCTTCTTCCGGCTTGAAAGTTAACTGGGGAAAAAACAATTTGTTCCCAATAAAAGAGGTGCCATATATTCAAAATCTTGCAATCATTTTAGGGTGCAAAGTTGAAAATATGCCAACTACATACCTTGGTATGCCTCTGGGCAGTGAACACAAGATAGGGGAAATTTGGGATGGAATATTAGAGAAAACTGAAAAAAGATTGGCTAGGTGAAAGGCACAGTACATATCACTAAGAGGGAGGCTCATCCTTATCAACTATGTACATGATGCACTTCATACGTATGTAATGTCTCTATTTCCCATACCTCCCAAAGTTATGAAAAAGCTGGACAGACTTAGAAGGGATTTTCTGTGGCATGGCTGTAAAGAGGGCAAAGGATATAAACTAGTCAATTGGCAGACAACAATGCACAGTAGAGAACAAGGTGGCTTGGGCATCAGAAATCTGAGAGCACAGAACAATAGTTTATTGATGAAATGGCTCTGGAGATACAATGGGGGAGGATCACGCATTATGGAGGAAGGTAATTAGATACAAGTTTGGTGAACTCAACCCATGGTGTACCAATGTGAGCACTGATACTTATGGAGTTGGAGTCTGGAAGACCATTAGAGCTCTATGGCCCAAACTGGAAGGGAACTTGCAGAAGAGAGTTGGAGATGGGAAAAGAATAAAATTCTGGAAGGATGCTTGGAAGGAGCAAAGTCCATTAATGGAGATTTTTCCAGACCTGTTTATTCTAAGCAACAACCCAGATGGCACCATTTATGATATGTGGAGTGCACAGGGATGAAACTTATTCTTCAGGAGATTGCTAAATGACTGGGAGATCGATAGAGTAGCCGATTTGCTAAATAGGATTGATGATTTCAATGGCACTACTGCTGAACCAGATACATTAAGATGGAAACACAATATTGATGGGCAATTCTCTGTTAAAAGGGTT
Organism: Solanum chiquidenum; assembly: GCA_029582725.1. Taxonomy (NCBI): domain Eukaryota; kingdom Viridiplantae; phylum Streptophyta; class Magnoliopsida; order Solanales; family Solanaceae; genus Solanum; species Solanum chiquidenum. The sequence continues at coordinate 46,686 of JAJOOS010005212.1, read as the reverse complement.
TATAAAATGGAAGAAAGGGTACAGTGTAGAGGGCAACCAAAAATATGAAGAAACTTATGGAATAGTTCATCCCCAACCAAGGTAAAATGCTTTACTAGGTTGGTGGTTAAAAGAGCATGCCTGACACAAGAAGTTTTGAAGAAAAAAGGGGTCATCATAGTTTGCAGGTGCTTCTTATGCAATGAGACAAATGAAACAAACGGTCATCTACTTTTGCACTGCACTTTTACAGCACAACTTTGGTCTCTATTTCTCAACATAACAAAGACAAGTTGGACTATGCTCCGAGTTTGGAGAGAGAGAAATGGGAGGTGTTATGAAGATAGATCCAATTCCATCTAGAAAGCTAAATGGAATTGTATAATATCTTTCTACTTTTGGTGTAAAGAAGTAGGTTTAGAGGATATAGATCAGTTTGTAGATTTATTAAGATCTCTGTAAGTATCTTGTTTTCTAGTTGCTTTTTTTTTTTATCTAACACTTTTTGATGGTGTCCAGCATGTCCTTAATGTTGAGGAATACACATTAACCAGTTTCAAAAAAAAAAAAAACCTCTAAACCTTAATCCCATTTAGTTGGTATTGCGATATTGCTTAAAAGGATCTTTTACTTTTATTGTGTTAAAACTACATGAAATTTGAGAGATCATAGATCTTTTGAGACTACACCCTTTAACGTGATTTTAGTCTATCTTGACTGTTTCAAGAACACTTGCAATCAGCAAAGTATCATACCTATGGACCAGTGAATTTGAAAGTCTTTGAAGGATATGGCCAAATCATATCAGACAGTATTTTCTTATTTATTATTTTATTATTCGTGTGTGTTACTTGCATCCTACGTCCGAAGTGATCATTTATATTTTGTCTAAATATTGTATGGCTGCACATCCATCTACACATTCACATTTTCTATGACACTCATCTTATCGCTCCCATGTGACATTACTTGTCTCAAAATCCTTCATACTTATCTTTTTTCTTTGGTGGGGTATTTCCCATGGCATAGATCATTTCACACTCCTTTCTGTCATTTTATTTTATTTCTATAAGCTACATTTCTATCCTGGAAGACCAAGTCTATACATATGAATTTTCTGCATGTACGCACTACAATCCTGTCTACCTAAAGCTCAGGGGAATCCATCCAATCGTAGCCTTTCATTTTCATTCTGTTAAGCAAGGTTGATTATGTCATTTACCTAAATAAATCAACAAACCAGAAATATGAAAATAAAAGGCAAAGAACAATCACACGCAATCAGAGTTCCTATTTTGGTATTCAGAACTCAGAAGAACTCATGCATTAGCAAACTCAATCGAGATCTCCTCCTTGATGGAAGATTGACATGAACACTCTGAGCCAGAATAACACGTCATTCATGCCAAAAGAAAATGCAACAAACATTTGGCTGAGTATTATCATCAAATTTGCAGACAACCTCAAATCATGTCAGCAAACACTCAATTTAAGCACCAAATCAAGAGTCCAGCACCCTCAACCTTTCACCATCGCTATACATGTTCCAACTCCCCTTACCAGCATGAGCACATTGCATTCAGGGTAGAAGTTATCAATGTTAGGCTAACATGTCCACTAGAAATCAGGACTTGTTTACATAAATTGAAAATGAAGGTTGGGGTTTCCTAAAGTTAACAGGGAATTTGCTAATACTGACAAAATGTTAGCCTGCAATGATTTATGGCAAACAGTTATCCGTGATGATTTTATACCTGACTCACCTATAATGGACTAAGGAATACTTGGTGGTGGTGGTGGAGGTAATACTACAAATATATAGAATGTCAAGGCAAATACAAAACCTCTTTACAAATTAAAGAAACCTACAGCCTCCTTCACCATATATAGGTCTATCTCTTTCCCCTCTTCTATCTCTAACAGTGATTCCTTTTCCCATCCCTCACCTGCATCAATCTCCATCTCGATTATTTTCTTACAATCAATTTCAGTATCTTAAGATGTGAAGTGACATGCTTAGTCATCCAACCATTCCAACATGTTTTTGATTTTCTACTAAATATATGTCGAGCACTGAGCTGAGTTTCAATCTGAGTTCTAATGTTTGTCCTCATTGCTTTCTGTTTCAAGAAACATAACTAAAGATTGTGTGAAGTCGTCTGGCACCATAAATGGCCAAGAGTCTTCTATCTCCTCCACCACCACCCAATAAAATAAAATAATATGTAACAACTTACGCCATATGCATTTTTTGATGTTTCTATATTTACTAAATTGCCAGATTCCATCCAAATCAAGAAATAAAGAAAAACTCAATCAAGTCAGACAATCAGCTTCAAGATTCCCCCAAAAAAATAACACACTTCACACAGGAGATTTTAAACAAACCATTAATAGAAAGTCAAACAAGTGGTCAGAAAATAGATAAGGCAAATTAGACACGATGATCTGAAGGAGAATATTGGAGGGAAGTTTGATATTGTACTTACCATTACGGAAATCAGAAATATAAGTATCCAAACTGTTGTAGCAGCACTCTAACAAAATTTGAATCAATTAACCTACAATAAGACAAAGCATCTTTGAATAAATCTTTGCGTGAAAACAAAATATAGTATGCAAACAGGGAAATCTGTTTCTATCTACAGTTAAAGAGGTTAAAAGCATGAACTATCAAATACACGCTGCTACTACTTTCATGATTTCATTGTACATGTACTTGCTAAGAAATAATAAAAGCAACTTTTTTGTTAATGTCTACTGAGAAAGAAAACTAGAATAACCTGCTGTATAGTTCTCACTAGGCAAAATCACATTTTTGCTACGTATTTTTTTAAAGTCCATACCTTTTTGTCCTACCTTTTCTTTTCTTATTATAATATATTAGAGATTTTATGTCAATTGATGAGTTGTATGCACAATAAAACAGATAAACAAGCAAAAACAGGCTTTAAACCTAAAAAACCTAACATCCTCAAGAGGAATGAATGTTTCCCATCCAAAAGTTATCACCCTTACAACAAGATACAAGTGTTAAAATCAGGTATCAAGCGCACAAATTATGTACGATCCCTAAAACTAGGTACCAGAGGTGCAATTTTGTCTTCCTTAAATTTTTGAAAAACTAATTACACAAATACAAAAATGAACAAAACCAAAAACTACATAAAAAAATAGCAAACCAGAATAGAAGTCAAGTACCTACTCTTTTTTTCAGAATAAAACTAGAACTACCTACTGACAGGCTGCTAAATTTCTATCATTCTATGGTTCGCAAAATAACCGTTGAGTACTTCACGGTAGCAACTTCGTTTCCGACCTAAATTATGGGATTTTTATTAACATACCGCTAAATAAAAGAGTTACAGCAGTTAAAAAACATGTACAAAAAGGATATCATTACATAACAAGAATCAGAATGAATCGGTACACCAATTTGCATCATTTGAAACTCAAACTTGTTGCAGGAAATAAGAAAATTACAGTAACAAAAAAAAAAACTAAACCTGCGTTCAGGCGACGGTGACTTTAGAGCAGCCGGAGAAGGTTGGAATGCACACGAAGAAAGAAGAAGACTTGAGCTCTGGAAGGAGAAAAAAAGAAAAGAGGAAGCCCTTTTTACACAAACTGGTGGCTTGTGAAATAAGCCAGCCTTCAGATTTCGGAGGCGAAGCCGTAGTATGGTAACAATTTGTTGATGGGTCAAGAAGTATTACATGAAGCCCAATAGCTCTCAGTACCCAAAAATAAATAAGGCCCATTTCCTTTACGTGCAGCAATTGTATCCGGATGCCTTTTGGACACCGTTAGGATGAGTCAACCAGTCAATAAACGAATTCTATCTATGGATCGGTCAACTTATCGCAATTGATTACTCACACATAATTAGGTTAGAGATAGTTGGGGAAGTGATATGAATCCCTATTGATATAATGTTGGGTTGATTTGGTGACCGTAACAAACTTGACTTTGTCCTTTGAAAAAAAAGGGTCTTTTTTTAAAGGCAGGATGTGAAAAACTTGAAATTCAATGATCCTTCTGTCATGGATGAACGAGAAGGAACAAAGTCAAAAAGAGGGAGAGAATTTTTATTTCATATATTGAATTAGTTACAAAATGATGAAGATACAAGGCATTATAGATGGGAGAATTAATCTAGAAGAATCTAGAAGGATCACACCAAAATGACGTGACTAACTCAACTAACCATACTGCCAGCTCATACACTCAACTAACTAATTAACTAACATTTGAATGAAAAACAGTAATCCAACTCTAACAGTAAAAACAGATTATACAATAATGCACACTCGAACATACCCTCTCAAGCTGGAGGGTGCAGACATTGAGCACACCAAGCTTGGTTAGAAGATATGAATGTTGAGCTTGACTCAATCCCTATGTTAGTAGATTTGCAACTTATTGATGTGTGGAAACATGAACAGTCTCAACCATGTCTGATTTGATCCTATCTCTGATGAAATGACAATATATTTCAATGTGTTTGGTTCTCTCATGAAAGACTAGGTTGGCTGCTAACTGGATGGCTGATTTACTATCACTAAATATGGTGACAGGCATGTGAATGGATACACCAAGTTCTATAAAAAGGCCTAGCAATCAAGTGATTTCAGAAACAGTTGAAGCCATGCTTCTATATTCAACTTCAGCTGAACTCCTTGAGATAGTTTGCTGCTTCTTAGACTTCCAAGACACCAATGATTCACCAAACTTGACTACGTATCCTGTAATGGACCTTCTTGTGTTGGGACAAGATGCCCAATCAGAATCACACCAACATGTGAGCATATTGGCAAGTTTAGCTTACAACCAGACCCATTGACCAACTGTGCCTTTCAAATATCTGACTACTCTAGTAGTTGCATCCCAATGTGACTTCTTGGGAGACTGCATGAATTGGCTAAGAGTATGTACTGCAAAGCTGATATCAAGCCTTGTAATGGTTGCATAGATAAGCTTCCCAATCAATCTTTGATAAGGAGTAATGTCATATAGAACCTCATCTTCAGTAAAGCCAGTTACTAAGTCATGTTCTACTGAAGTAAGTCTCAGGTTGGATTCAATATGAGTGGTTGTTGGCTTTGCACCAGTAAGTCCTGAATCTGCAATAAGCTCTAAAATATATTTCCTTTGATTCAAAATAACACCTTTGGGAGATCTTAGTACCTCAATTCCCATAAAATATTTGAGCTCACCCAAATCTTTTAGCTTGAACTCCTTATGCAAGCTGTTCTTGGCTTCAGTGATAAGTTGTTAATTATTTCCTGTGATTAGCAAGTCATCCACATAAACAAGAATAAGAACTAAAGCTTCACCTCTTCTTAGTGTAAACAAGGAGTAATCATGAGTACTCTGGGTAAAACCAGTGGCCAATAGAGCACTTGTGAGCTTCAAGTTCCATTGCCTAGAAGCTTGTTTAAGATCATATAATGACTTACGTAATTTGCACACTTTAGTTTCTCCTGGCTGTTTAAAACCTTCAAGCATTTCCATGTACACCTCTTCATCTAGATCACCTTAAAGGAAGACATTATATACATCCATTTGATACAAGTTTCATCTTTTAGATACAGCCAATGTAATCACACACCTTACAGTCACCATCTTAGCAACTGGTGAGAATGTGTCATGGTAATCCAACCCTTCTTACTGGCTATATCCTTTTGCCACCAGCCTGGCTTTAAATCTCTCCACCTCACCATTGGCCTTATATTTGACTTTATACACCTATTTTGAGCCAACAGTATTCATCCCCTTTGGTAAGTCAACAACTAGCCAAGTTTTGTTATCTTCAAGAGCTTGGATTTCCTGCTGCATTGCTTGGATCCATCTCTCATCCTTCGCAGCCTGTCTGTAGTGTTTTGGTTCCTCAATAGAAACATACAACTTGCTCAAGTAACTCATGTAGCAAGGAGTTGCATTGTCATAACTCATATAGTTGGCCAAAGGATGTCTAGTACTGTGCTTCTTTATGGAGATGGTGTAGTCCAGCATCCAAGAAGGTTCCCTGATGGTTCTTGAAGTCCTTCTGAGAAGGGGGTTGTTGGTGATGGTGCCACAGGTTGAGAAGGAACTGCAAGTAACTTTACATCTTCTTCCTGGTCATTATGAACATTAGTAGGGACTGCATCACATGGAACCACATTTTCTTCAAAAAAAATGTCATCAGGTTGGTCAACAAAGGCTAATGGAGAGTTAACTGAAGTGGTGGCAAAGTCAGTTAGAGGCAAAATTTGAGCAGATGAAAAAACATCCTCGTGAAATTTCACATCTCTACTTATGGATATTTTATTTGACTTGATGTCCAACATTATATAACCTTTTTGAAGCTCTGAGTATCCTACAAGGATAGCAGGAACAGCTCTCTCCGCAAACTTGTCTCATCTTGGTAGTACCAAGCCATAACCAAGACATCATATAACCCTCAGGTGTGATAAGGATGGTTGTTTTGAATGCAACAACTCATATGGGCTCTTATTTCCTATCACTGGTGAAGGTAATCTGTTTATCAGATATACTGCATCCTTGACACAAAACCCCCAATATCTAATAGGCAAATGTGACTGAAACCTAATAGCTCTAGCTGTATTCATAATGTGCCTATGTTTTCTTTCCACCACACCATTTTGTTGTGGTGTATGGGGACAACTACTTTGGTGCATGATACCTAGATCATGAAATAGAGTAGTGCATTAGGAATTAAAGAACTCAGTACCATTATCAGATCTTACAATCTTCACATAAGCAACAAATTGAGTCTTCACCATTTGAAGAAAGTTTTTGATAGCAACAATAGTTTTAGATTTCAATTGCAACAGATAGATCCATACAAACATACTGTAATCATCCACAATTGTTAAAAATAATGCTTTCTATCTATAGTAGGAACCTTATAAGGCCCCCAAAGGTCTATGTGGACAACATCAAATCTCATAGAGGCTCTAGAATTACTAATAGGAAAAACAAGTCTGGTATGTTTGACTAATGGACAAATTGAATAATTTGTACTACTACCATCATTATTATTCTGAACTAACTTCAACAGTCTTAAAACTTGAGAAGAAGGATGTCCAAGCCTTTTATGCCATAAAGTGACATCATGTGCCATTGCTGCAGGGGTAGGAACTAGCTGTTGATTACATATTACCCTTTGCCTACGATTTGATGTAGCTTCATTTTTGAAATAGTATAACCCTCATTCTTCTCTACTAATCCCCTTTACCTTGCCATTGAAGAGGTCCTGAAACACACAAAATCAGGGTAAAAAGATACAAAACATGATAGTTCCTTAGTGATCTTGGAAAATGACAAGAGGCTGATCTTAAAGTCTGGTACATGCAGAACATTTTTAATACTCTCTTTGGTAAACATAAGTACTTCACCAATATCACTAATGTTCACCTGGGCTCCTGTAGGTAAATGGAGTTGGTTCTGTTGTGACTTAGTTAGACTATGATTTCTTGTGAATAAATATTTGTCTGCTGTAATATGATGAGATGCACCAGTATTCACTATCCAATCATGTACAAAATTATTTACCATTAAGCAAGTAGCCATACCTGCCATGTTGATTTGCTTTGACTCATTTGCATCTTTGTTAAGCAATTCCAATATCTGTCTGTACTCCTAATCTGTGAATGCATTTCCCTTTGGTATAAAATCCCTGCTGCCCTGACTGTTCGAATTGCTGCCCTGACTAGTTGAAGCTTCCTCAGAGTGGTCATAAGCTGCATTATTTGCTGAGTGTTGACCTCCATAGTGTGAGGAACTTGTTGGAAGTTGCCTCTCATAGCTACCATTGTGAGAAGCACCTGACGTGTTCCTGAAAGTGTCACATGACTTTCTTCTTTGTTTACAACCCTCCGGATAGCCTATTAATTTGTAACAGTTGTCCTTGGTATGACCAGTGTAGTGTTTCTTCCCTTTGTAGTACTCTCTTCCTTGATTTTTATGCACATTCATAGCAACTTGATCTGGTTTCTCAACCACACTGGTTATGTAGTTAGTGTGCTGGATCTCATCTTCTATAACCATAGCATAAGCTTGGTTTAAGGACGAAGTAACTCCCTTCAACAAGATAAGCCTTCGAGCTTGATCATATGACTCATTTAAGCCACTTAAAAATTGGATCAATCTCAACTGTTGCAGATGTTCAACATACTCATTTGACTGAGGGCAGGCACAACATTGATTTGGGATCACTGCATCATATTCACTCCACAATGTCATCAATTTCATGAAATAGTGTGATACAAAGTCAGTACCATGTGTCAATGTTGTAATTTCCCTATGTAGCTGATAGATCCTCATACGATTTACTTTGTCATACCTCTCTTTCAGATCTGCCCAAACTGAAAAAGCAGTTGTGGCATATACAATCCCACTAAGTAAATCTTCACTGACTGTATTCATTAACCACGATAGCACAATTGCATTACAAGTTTCCCACTGTTCATGAAGTTAATCTTTATACAGAGCTCTAGTACGCGCACCTGTAACAAAGCCATATTTTCTCTTTTCCAACAATGTAATCCTCATTGACCTGCTCCAGATCCCATAGTTCTCAGATCCTGTCAATTTTATGGGAATTAACACAACACCTGAAGTATCTAATGGTCCAATGTACAAAGGATCATTCTGATCGATTTTTTGAATCGCCATTACTGAAAGAACAATCGCACAAGGAAGCTGATCTAATCTACAATCTTCTCTTAGACAGCCAGCATTGATTGCTCTTGTACCATGTGAAAAACTAGGAACTCAAATGTAAAAAACTAGAAATTCAATGATCCTTCTGCCATGGATGAACGAGAAGAAACATAGTCAAAAAGAGGGAGAGAATTTTTATTTCATGTATAGAATTAGTTACAAAATGATGAAGATACAAGGCTTTATAAATGGGAGAATTAATCTAGAAGAATCTAGAAGGATCACACCAACATGACGTGACTAACTAACTCAACTAACCATACTGCCAGCTCAACACTCAACTAACTAATTAACTAACATTTGAATGAAAAATAGTAATCCAACTCTAATAGTAAAAACAGATTATACAATAATGCACACTCGAACACAGGAAGACCTTTGACTTGGACAATTCAACCTGGGATACACCCCATTTCGATCCTTGCCTACTAAATAATTGCACCTTTGAACATATGTTGGAAGAACCCCACGATCCTTTCGCGTGGAAGGTGTGAAACGAAGACAAACACAAATACTAAAAGTGGTTCATGTGACTCAAAAAAAAGAGAGCCTGGAAGGAGCTTTCCAAGCAACGGCCAACAAATACTTTAAATGTGTTAGTTTATCGGAACTCTTTAATTGCGTGAAAGCAAAATAAAAAATTAAGAACGTGAAATATAACTTGTGAGATATTTTAGTGCTAAAATATAAACTCATGTCCCCCTGACTAAACTTTTGCAGCACAAAAGAGGAACAGAAATGCAAATGACGCAACCAAAACACGAAAATAAGCATGGGCCTCTACAGAGCATCCTTACGGACCATTTACTATCCGGCCCAATCATGGTCCCGGGGAATGGAGAAGCAACACCAGTAGTGGCAATCTTGAAATTCTCTTCAATGGAGAAATTGCAGAATCAAAATGAACTTGTGCGAATGAACATAGAAGGAAATTGAAACGATGTTCAGGATTGCCGGCAGTCGGAGGAGACTTTATTGCTATTACTCTTCTTCTTCTTCCTTATTTTCACCGTGGCTTCAGAATGTCAGCGCTACTTTTAGCACAGGGCTACCCCTCTCATTATCTCCAACAGAATCTCATTATTCACAAGGTTGAATAAATTTCTTATATATTTTTACTAACTTTTTAATAGTCTAATCACTAAATACACTAGCAAAATTGGTTCTTTGCGTGTTTCTTGGATTGCTTTGGACTGTTTTTCCTTGAGCTGAGGGTGTATTGAAACCGTCTCTATACCGCTAAGGTAGGGGTAAGATTTTCCCTCTGGAGACTCCACTTTGTTGACTACACTGTGTATGTTGTTGTATACATCTAATTTATATGAATAATGTTATGAACACAAATAGTCTATATGAATAATTCAGAGTCATCTTTCTTCCCTTTTTACTAGCTTGATTCTAAAATGTGAATAGAAAAAAATATCTCTTGTTTCCTTCCTTTTGGTAACTGGCTATTTCTGTTCTAAAATCAAAATTTTATGCTTAAAGTTTACTTTTTTATTTCATGATATCTTGCAGATTATCATAGGCTCTTATGCATTCTTGAAGCATGTAAGATGTCACCAAATTTGAGAACTACAGCTGGCGCACATGCTAATATTATTAAACTTGGTTATGGAATGTATCCTTCTCTTATTTCTTTGATGTTAGTGACATATGCGTCTTGTGATAGACTCAATCTTGCTCGTCAGCTGCTTGTTGAAATTCCTACTGAGTATTTTGATGCTGTCTCTGCTAATTTAATGATTGCTAGATTTATGAAGATAGGCGCAGTTGATGTTGCCAAGATGATATTTAACGAAGTTCCCCTCCGGGATTTGGTTACTTGGAACTCACTGATTGGTGGTTATGTCAAAAATGACATGTGTAAGGAGGCACTCAGTGTCTTCAGAAAGATGTTGAGGTCTAACGTTAAACCAGATGGATATACTTTTGCATCTATCATTACCGCATGTGCTAGACTTGGAGCCATTGATCACGCTAAGTGGGTACATCACTTAATGACTGAGAGAAGGATTGAACTAAATTACATTCTTTCTTCTGCTTTGATTGATATGTACTCAAAATGTGGAAGAATTGAGATAGCTAGAGGAATATTTGATAGTGTTGGGCGTACAAATGTCTCTGTCTGGAATGCTATGATTAATGGATTAGGAATCCATGGTCTTGCTTTAGATGCAATTGAGATTTTCTCACTGATGGAGCCAGAAAATGTTTCACCTGATAGTATTACTTTCATTGGACTTCTAACAGCATGTAGTCACTGTGGCTTGGTTGAAGAGGGTCAAAAGTATTTTCAACTAATGAAAAGTCTGTATTTGATTCAACCACAACTTGAGCATTATGGAACAATGGTTGATCTACTTGGCAGAGCTGGACTGCTTGATGAAGCTTATACAGTAATCAAGGAAATGCCAATAGAGCCTGATGCAGTTATATGGAGGACATTTCTCAGTGCTTGTAGAATTCACAAAAATTCTGAGATGGGTGAAGTTGCTAGCACAAAAATATCTCATCTTGGTAGCGGCGATTATGTCTTACTGTCAAACATTTATTGTTCTACTAAGAAATGGGATAATGCAGAGAAAGTTAGATGTCTGATGAAATGGAAAGGAGTTCGTAAAAATAGTGGGAAAAGTTGGGTTGAAGTGGGTAATGTCGTTCACCAGTTCAAGGCAGGTGACCGGTCACACCCTGAAGCTGAACTAATATATAAAACTTTGAAGGAATTAATTCATCGAACCAAATTGGAAGGATTTAGTTCCACGACTGAGTTGGTTTTGATGGATATTTCTGATGAGGAAAAGGAGGAAAACTTGAGTTACCACAGTGAAAAATTGGCATTAGCCTATGGGATCTTAAAATCTAGTCCTGGAACTCGTATTCAAGTTTCGAAAAATCTTCGTACTTGTCCAGATTGCCATTCTTGGATGAAAATGGTAGCAAAGGTGTTAAATAGGGAGATCATTGTGAGGGACAGGATCCGCTTTCATCACTTTGCAGATGGTTATTGTAGTTGTGGGGATTACTGGTAGCATTTCTTTGAAGATCCAATTGAGTTTGGTAATTGAAGCTTAAGTAGATATCTTATAGTGGACTTCATAAAAATGAAAGACATCTTATAGTGGATGTCTCAAAGATAATAGTGGCTCTTATCTTGCCTGTTTCTAGCATCGTATCTGTTGTCTGCACTCTTTGTACAAGCACACCACAGCGATGACCTCCTTGAGTAGTAGTTGAGTAAAGTGCATCTGGTTACAATCAGTGTCAAATGGTTTATTTCCATATGCTGCAGATCCAAGCTTTGAGATAAGATATCCCTGTCTGTGGAAGAACTCGCTGAATATTACATCCAGGCGAGTTCTTAAGTTTATTTACTGGTCTTTGAGGTATGAAACTCTCTCTTTTCTGAATATCCTGTTGTTGTATAATTGTTTGAATCTTTTATGAGTAACTTTTTCTTAACTGTTTGAGTCTTTTTCCTTGAATGGAAACTGGATTAGATTGGCTACTTGGACAAACTAATGCGAAAAAAAGTACAGATTTCCTCAAGAAAACAGCAGACTTGAGTTGGTCACCGAAAAAAAGAAGAAGCAATGGCCTCAAGTGACCAGTAGTTCATATAATTTACATAGTAGCAGAAGCTTCATTGCTGGTAGTGCAGTAGTTTTGATCGTATGAGTTACTTGGACAAGGTAGGATAGTGGCTTTTGTTGCTCCAGAGAAAACATTCAGTAGTTATATGAAAAAGATTACTTCTTAGAGAAAGGACACATTCAAGTAACTGTTGAATTGAATTTGCACCTAGAGTTTTTGACGTGTCAAGGGTAGTTACAACATTTTGGATTGTGAAGTAAACTTTTTCTGCAGTGGTGTCTCAATCTTCTTAAGCTTCACTTTAGTTGGAATTTAGCCATATAAATACATACACACACACACATATCAGTTAATTCTTGCTATATTGTATGTGAGAAGTAGAATTTTATTGATCTTTTGTTAGAGATTTTCCCTTTATTTTAAAATTGATTATCTGAGAATTCATTGCATTAGTTTCCAAAATGCAAGTTGACATTCAAATGATGCAACAATTTCATGGTACGCTTCTCCAATAAAAGGTGGTTGGTTCTGCATTGCTGGATTTAGACACGTTAAAACCAACTCATCTACGCAAATTTCATTATATAATAGTGTATCTTGCTTCTAAAGAGAAGCAAAGGAAATAGTGACGCGTTATGTTGCTACAAAACATAAAACGGATTTGATTGAATTCTGTTTAACTCTTTTTCACTTGTTGCAGAATCAAGATTGAACATCATCCAGTTTGTCATATCAAAATGATTGATAGAGAGGAAGCTGGAGTCATCAAGAACGCCAAAAAAGAGAGCACCGTCAACTTGATCAAGTTGAAGCTTTTAGTGCAATTACTTGCCTAGGCGTCCTGTATAGGAACTAATTGCATTTTGCCTCCATAAGTCTCCGGAAGCTGGCTTTCATCAATATCTTGAAGTAAGGTTGCTGTTAGTCGTTTGTTTTCCACAAACATGATCTGTGAAGATGGAAAATGAGGATGATGTAATACAAGTTGTAATCAAGTCTCTCACTAAGTTATCCTCGACATCAGCTGCAAGTATGACTGAACTCTAGAACTGATTCATCCACCTTTTATGTGAAACACAATTATTTTAGAACTCACCTTTTTCTTGGTGTTGTTGTCTATGAAAGGATACAAAACCTTCCATAATGTGCAAAATAAGTAAGGAACGTGAACAAGAAGTACTTTGCCAAGTCTTTCTGGGTAGCAATCCTGCAAAATAGATGTCTCTTAGATTATGGGCAAAAATAGGGTAAGCCTCTATCTGAATAACTAGACAGTATTGGTGACTAAACCTGCACGATGGATAGGGCCGCAAGATAGGCACGGATGTCACTGTTACAATAGCCAAAATTTTGGAGATCTCCTATTATTGTGAACTTCTCTCTTCCTGGCGAGGTCCTGATTCATCAAATAAAACCCCATAATTTGTCGTCCAAATGATGAGCTATTTTTATCCTCTATATTTATTCTGCCCTTTTTAGTTACATTTCAATACTCAATAATTTGTTGTTTTTTAAATTAAAAACAGGTGTTCCATCCATGGTGGAGTTAGTTGCTGATGTTTTCCGCTGATTTTGGAAAAGAAAAAAAGGAGAGGAATAAAGCTGCTACTATTATTATAAATGTTGTACCTTGCACACAGTTTGTCCAGAGCAAAGACTATAAAACCTGAGGCATCAAAGAAAGACTTGGATGTGAGAAATTGACTGGTTCAAAAGCCAGTTTCACTGACCATGAAGCAGTAGGCCATGTGAAATTAGGTGGGGAAAAGAAAAAAAGGAAGTCATACGTTTGAACTCTTCAACACCTCCTAATTTGTTTTGAATATGCCTGCCACCAAAAACTACAGCAATAGGACATCCCTGTTTATCTTCACCTTGCATGAACATCTTGTTCTGTGCAATCTCGTTTGGTATCTCACTCACTGAAATGGACCCTTTTGGTACAAAGCTTTGCCTCCATTTAAGATATTTCAAGAACATTGCTGCAGATTTCTCTATGTCCAGATCGCGAGCTCGAAGAAACCTTCTCAAGGCATAGTCATCTACTTCCTGCAAACAAGGTACATGGAAATCATTCTACTTTTGTTTAAAAAATATTGATTTTTATAGTTAGAAAGGGAGAGAAATGCTGCAATGCTGCAGAAAATTGTATAATACCTTGGAAGAAGGACCTTGCTTTTCAACAAGAGCCCTCATTAGTTCAATTTTGTTCATCTCTTGATCTGTAATTGTGTCGTCGCATCGCATTTGAATTCCTTCTTTTTCTGTTGCTACTGCTTCCTGCTTCATTCTTTGTTTAGAAAGAAGTTCATCATCATTTGGCTTCATTGCGTCGTCACATCGCATTTGAATTTCTTTTTTTTCTGTTGCTGCTGCTTCCTGCTTCATTATTTGTTTAGAAAGTAGTTCATCATTATTTGGCTTCATTGTTACTGCCTCTGCTTTCCCCTCCATCAGAGTCTTCTTTGCACCTATAACTAGTGAGATAAATAGCAATAGAAAGCAGTTCTACCCCACTTTCAAGATAACTAATTTTCCTCTTGTTTGTGGATTTTTCAGCCTAGTTGAAGAAAGACAATATATAAGAGGAAGATGGGGGAAGTTAGAAAAATCAAATCTTTGAAAGAAATTAGTAAAGCCAATTGACCATGATAGGTGTATTTGACTGACTGATGAGTTGAAATCTAGATATAAATTAACTTAGAGAAAAGTGGTGAGAAAAAGAAAGACTTGCACCCTAGGAGGGTGGTCTTGCCGTCAATGCAATGAGTGAAAATCATGATGAAAAATATTTTATTTATAAACTCAAATATTTTTTCACTATATTCCTCACTAGAAAAGAGCTAGCAATACCTCTACTATTACTAGTGCATAGCATAATTCAACTAAGACTAGAAAATCTATTCCTATATTATTTAGACTAAGCACCTGTGCTTGATCATTGGTATTAATTAAACTAGGCTAGAGATTATAACTCCAGAATTATAATCTCAGGATATCCTTGGTCCTAGCCAAACAACCATTTAAGGTGATGGCTTCTCATTGACATAGCTTTGCAGGTTGGAAATAGCAAGTAATTGATGAAATATTTGATATGCGCGCAAATTAGACAAAAACAAAGGCCAATTTAACCAAAAAGAGAGGTATGTACATCAAACACGATACCGACGTATAAAATCACAAGTACAGTGTTCACTTCTTCAAATAATAATAATATATAAATGAAGTGTTGCGTAGGGGACTTGATTGTTTTACCATATTTGGTAACAGACTTTGGGGGTTCACCCACTTATCTCCCTCATTAATTTGATAGATGACTAAGAGCTACTTCTTGGACACCAAAGCATTTATTGTATACAATCAGCACCACTATTTTATTTTTTGGATTCCGAGATATATTTGTTCGGTGTTTGATATCTTTTTCTCTACATAGGGCTCGTTCGGTGGAAGCACTTTTTTATATATCGGGCTCAAAATTAAAATCTCTGATTAATGAAGGAATAACTTTATTCACTACACCATATTTTTTATGGTCTATTTGTATATTATCTATTTTGGCATAATCCATCGGTGGCCTCCTCAAGTTGGCACCAATTTTCACTTAGACATCTTAACTAAGCGACAATTATGAGAAAATGTGGTGCAAAATAACCAACTCAATCGAGACTAGTTCTTGTACTCATCTTATAACAACTGGATAATTATTATTTTTTTACAAAAATGTTGCATTTATACCAATGATAGAAGACCTTTCATTCATATTGGCATAGGTCTAGGCCCCCAAGTAGCCTCCTCTTCTTTAATTTCCCACCTGCTTTATTGCCACATCATTTTCCATAATTAAGATACTTTAGTTGATATTAAAGCTACATTGGCTAACAAGGGTTATGATGAAACGATAAGTATTCATTCATTCTTAATCAGAGGTCTCAAATTCAAATCCTCTAGGTACGAAATTGTCTTTATTAGGGAGCGTTTTAACCCTCAGTATGGAATTTCATGGCGCAATTTAGATTTAGTTAGACTCTAATATGATATCGAACATCGAATGAAAAAAAGAAAAAAAAACTGTAGGACTTACTTACCTTTTCTTCGTCTTCTAAGTTTTTTTGTTAACTTTTTCATGTATTTTTCTTCCCGTAAGATTTATTAAACAAATATAAGAAAAGTGAATATATTTATCATACCTAATACATGAAATATGTTGAATAATTTATAGGCACAATACATAAATATGTCATTTAACTTGGTCTAATTTCACATTTATGCCCTTCAACTTTGGGTGTGCACGAGTAGACACTTAAACTTATATAAAATTGAACAAATAGACACATCCTTGATCCTACATGGCAATTTGTTATGCTACATAAGACTCATGTGTCTACTTGTTTAATTTTATATAAATTTAAGTGTCTACCTGTGCACATCCAAAATTAGAGGACATAAATATGAAATGAAGCCAAATTAAAAGGCATATTTATGGCTTAATCCTAATTTATACTCATCAATAACGTGTGTATTTCCTGCAAGATTTGTCAGGAAATTGGACGAATAATTTAAGGCATATAATGTATGATACTATAGTTTTTTTGGTGCAGCTGGCCAGAAGACAAACCAATTAATGCTTGGCATAAGAATGGACATCGATTTTGACAATATTTTCCAACTCAATTATTCATAGTTTTTCTCTTCTATTTTATTATTTCTATGTTGTGGATGAGAGGATCCCCACTGCTACTTCAAGAAGCTGTAGTTGATGCAAATGATGTGACATGATTGATGATACTCATCATTTAAACAAGTAGAAGACAGCATCAGACTGCTTGACACAAAGGTATAACTACTTCCAGTAAAACAATTAGTCTAAAGAAAAGGACACAACAGAGAGTCCAACAGTCACAATCCAAAATTCCACACGATAAAACTCAGTTCATGATCAAGAAAGTAGTGTTGGTCTCACATCAAGCTTCGTGTGCCATCTTTTAATCGAACAGATCATTTGATGAAAAACAGATTCAAGTGCTAATTTAAGCCCAGCTGAGAGTGTACGTTCGTGAATTACAAACAGTTCTTCTCTCAGAAGAAGATTATTGAAACACCCATCGTCAAGCAGCCCACTGCCACCCAAGGACTCAACCGTTCACCTGTCCACATTGAAGTATCATAGACCTTGTCAAATTCATGCATTGGTAGAATAAATGGATAAAATGTAAAATTTATTATGGTAGGACGGAAAAGGACATTCACTATATTCTAATGAAAGTAATGTGTTTTAGGATACATGTAATTACAAATTTTAGGTACAAGAGAATTTTTGAGAAGAGCAATTTTTTTCCTCCACTTTGGAACAAGTGAAAAATGTTCAAAGAACAAAGGGAAAAAGGACGAATTTACCCCGGAACTTTGATAAATGGTACGTCTATACCCTCCGTTATACTTTGCATCCACATAAGCCCTTGCCGTCCAATTATCGGTACATGCATGCCCCTCTCACTAACGGACCCCTCATTTTGTACACATGTCTTAATCCTAATAAACTACCCGTTTGATCATTCTTTTTTAACTCATAAACCCACAACCCGCCCCATAAACCCAATAACCCACCAGATTCCCTCTAAAATATCTAAGTTAATTAAACATTCCAAAGGAAGAGTCAGTGAAGGTTGAAAATCACTCCAATGGCGGCGGTGCCGGTGGCCTTGACGATTTTCCATCTTTGGCCGCTGCTGCCACCACCAAAACGAAGAAGAAGAAACCACAAACCCTATCCCTTCAAGAGTTCAGCACTTATAGCGCTGCTAAGCAGTCTCAAACTGCCACCGCTGCGGCAACCAAAGGCCTGACACCGGAGGAAGTCTTGACGCTCGCCACCGGTCCTCGCGAGCACACTGCGGAGG
The DNA here is from genome assembly GCA_029582725.1 of Solanum chiquidenum. Classification (NCBI taxonomy): domain Eukaryota; kingdom Viridiplantae; phylum Streptophyta; class Magnoliopsida; order Solanales; family Solanaceae; genus Solanum; species Solanum chiquidenum. The sequence goes on along the minus strand of JAJOOS010005212.1, from coordinate 28,483 downwards.
AACTTGACCAGTCTCGACTCGGAGGTGGTTTCAGATCGTACGGTTACGACATGCAAGGGGGGAGAGAGGTTTGTCGGATGATTCTCGTAGGCAGGGAGGGTTCCGAAGGGATATCAATAGGGAAATTGCTCCCTCTCGTGCCGACGAGACTAATGATTGGGGTGCAGCTAAGAAAACATCGGCTGATAATGGTTTTGAAAGAAGGGGAGAGAGAGGTGAAAGGGGAGGTTTTTTCTCCGATTCCCAGTCTAAAGCTGATGAATCTGTTAATTGGGCAGCGAATAAAGCTTTTGTACCCACTTCTAGTCGAAGATTTGATAGGAGAGGGAGTTTTGGGTCAAACGGTAGTGATTCCGATTCGGATCGGTGGACCAAAAGGAAGGAAGAGGAAGGTGGACGGAGATTTGCCTCCGGTGGTGGTGCATTCAACAGTTTAAGCGAAAAAAGAGGTGGGTTTATGGGGCGGGTTGTGGGTTTATGGGTTAAAAGAATGGTCAAACGGGTAGTTGATTAGGATTAGGATACGTGTACAGAACGAGGGGTCCGTTAGTGAGAGGGGCATGTGTGTACCGACAATTGGATGGTAGGGGCTTATGTGGACGCAAAGTATAACGGAGGGCATAGACGTACCATTTATCAAAGTTCGGGAGTAAATTCGTCCTTTAAGAAAAAACCCCAACCAGCAGAAGATAAACAAGTTAAGAGTAAAAGGATGAAGAACCACCATGAAGATAAATAGGCATATATGTGACGTATTTTTGATTGGTTAAATAGGCATCTAAGCAATATATATCACCAAGCAGAAAACAGGGAAGGGAAAAGATCATTATATTCCAAAATATTATGAATTGGTCAAGCAAGAGAGAATTACGAGATGAGAGAATTACAATGCTTAGCCAGGAAAATATTATTCGTTTTTGTCAAAGTATGATGCCTAAATATCAACTGTATGTCCTCATATCGGCAGTGATTCAGCATTTCATCAACATCCTGTTATATGGTGTGGTTTCACTAGGATACAGGCCAGTATTGGTATAAGAAAAATGCATGCAATGTTTTTAACAATCAGCAAAATAATTTTGATTCTGTAAAAACGATGAGGAAATTAGTCCAGACAATTCTTCGCTGCAAGCAAATGAGATAACTTACCTATTCTAGCAGCCTTCCAAAAGAAACCTCGAAACCTGCCAAGTTTACCATCTAGTTAGGATGTAGAGCAGACAGGGAAATTAACTAATAAATAAATAGAATGAAATAAGACATAAAATAAAGTAACAAGCCACAACATTAGGGGGAGATAAAATTGGAGAAAATATTACAGAATTTTCTTAGCTTCAAAAAACGTGAAAATTCAAGCAAAATAGTCAATGCCTAGATGCCCTCAACTTAAAATGACATGTTGAAACCCCATTAAAAGCCAACGAAAAAATTAGATCCAATTAAAAGTGCCCTTGTTATCTTTTCTCCCCCAAAACTAGCATTATGTTCAACCACAGTGAGAACATTTCAGATAAGAGTTTCCCATCTTTTGACCTAGCAAAGCCATTTTCAAATGAAAAACCATCTACACATATAGGTGTAACCACTAATTTCCCCAGAGAAATAGAAGTACATCTGATACCCTTAAATCCTCATAGCCTCTAAGTACTATATGATGCATAAAACGGGTTATATGGCTTGTCATAGTGGATATGTAGCTCAGGAGTAGGATAATTGCATGAAGAAAATCATCAGTCTTGAGTCGCTAGTACATAGACCATACTAGAAACTTCATTTTATGGGGTTAAACTTTATGAAAGACGGAATATGGAAAGGGATAAGAATTTTGATCTCACAAAGCATGTGCCTCTCTCCTGAACCCCACTTCTTCTAAGATATTTCTTCCAATCCTAACTTGTCTCTCTACCTCCACGGCCCTGTTTTTTCGTTGCAAAAAAGAATGACGGAGGGCATTAAAGGAGGAAGGGAGAAGGGGGAATCACAGAGGGAGGGGTGTGGAGAGGACTAATATGTGTCTTTATGAGAACAGAGCCCATCCAACGACAGAATGTACCATCTTGTAGGTTTACATAGTACCCAGTAACAGTAGAACAGGCTTACCTGCTGCCTAAATGTGATCATACATGAAATTCCAACCATGACAAATAATAAAAACATGGGGTGGAAGTAGCATAAATTCAGAAAATGCACTACAAAAAGATATTCTCCAACGGCATCCACACAATAAAGGAAATAAAAAACCAATCTTAAGCCTTTACTAACCAGTTAGAGGAAACAAAGAAGGACCTCCTATATGAATTATTAAGAATCAACATAGATAACATTGACACCAATGCCAAATTCCTATACTGTAGCTACAACGAACTTACTTATAGAGAAGACTTACCCAGTTCTCTGTTCAAGAAGTGCAGGAAAATGCATCTTCACATAAGTGCATGTACAAATCCCTAACAGCACTACTGTCAAAAAGGAGTGGAAATTGAAGAGTGCCGACTGAAAATACCAGCAGAAGAAAATGAGCATAGTACTTGTAAATTCAACAACAAAAATAACAATAATTATAGTCTAACTTACCATTTCTGAATTTCCTCTCTAAATCAGTTTTGCCTTCCACCAAGCCTATACACAGTAAAGAAGCATCTGTCAACTCCTCTCATACTAGCGGAATGTCAAAACATTAATTGCAACAAAAAGTTTTGTTGTTCCTGCTCTTTGTCTTTTGACCAAATGATGAAATGGAATAAGGAAATAATGGATGACCATGAGCACCTTACAATCAGATCAAAATGAAAAGGATACTCCACCACTAAGTTGACACTAGATTCATTAAGTAAATAAAACCCTACAAAATAAAATAAAAAAATTGTAGAAGCATAAGCCATTAAGGTTTCATGAGCAATGCTTTTGAATAAGAAAAATCTGAGTCTCTATAGTAGCTTTCTGCACTGAGCAAGAACAGTGCTCTTATTTTCTTCTCACGTGTCATCTTCTGAATTATTCAATCTTCTCTATAATCTTACTGTATGCATTACCCAAGGTTGTAACTCTTATCTATCTACTCAATGACCTTAGAGAAACATTTAGACCCCCGAAGTGAAAAACATATAATAGTCAAAAAGAGACTTTAGCATAAAACATATAGCTTCCAGGAAATTAAATCTCCATTCAAACTCAAACAGGAATAATTTGTAGTCCTATTTTAAGTTGCAACTGTATTTATATTGCCCCTTCCAGTCAAACAGTAATGACACGTTTAACTCTCGTTATTTATCAGGAAAAGAAACATTCCCAACTCCGTGATGTGTGATGCTGAAGAACCAAGGTTTGTTGTCTAGAGTCTTCTCTCCCCCTCATTTTTTTTTTTGGGAGAGAAGACTCTACGGTTAACTATTGCATTTATCACTGAAGCTTCGCTCTTCAATGTTAATGATCCTAGCCAGCTGCTACTGCACAGCAAATTTCAAGCAGACTCTCTGCAATAGCCTGCCTGTTTAATACCTCAACTTTGGCCTCTGGGTTACAGATAACCCAGATTAACCAGTGTAAGACTTAAGACATCATTTACTATTCCAATCTCTAAGATGCCCCAATGCCTGTTTTCTGCAACATCTTTCATTGCAATGCTCTACAATTTTCTAAAGTACCACAGTCTACATGTTCAATAGCGTATACAACCACAGGGCTGGCATGTAATGGGAAAAACTGAGCTTGGACACTAGGACTGTCTTGGTTCTATAATGGAGTCAGGTACTCAGCTATGGTTATGCAAAATTTACAGCATGCAAGCTCCTTTGACCACACAATACTTAAATTTCCAAGTTCCGATTGATGCCTCATTGCCAAAATTTCATTAAACTCGAATGATATAAAATCTTCTTATCATATTCTTGCGAGAAAAAACTTCCAAAATCCACATTTGTGCTTTGATAATTAACTTCCAATACCACATTGTTTCATAACTTAAAACACATAAGAGGACATAGAACTTGATATCATACAACTGTTAACATTAAGCAGCTAAAAGCAACAAGAAAATGGATCATGAACAAAGTCTATCAGAGCCCAACATGAAGCACAAGTACCAAAAGTTCTGAAAACTTATATAAACCAAACGAACTGAATAAGTACCAACATTAATTGCGTAATTAATTTCCAGTTAGGTACTTTCGAAAGCAAACAGCAAGCTAACTAAAATCCTACTCTAAGTACAAGTTTTCATACTCGGGTTGGTAATTGCATGTTTTTTCTGGGTGTAGGGGTTAAAAGAAACTGAAGAAAAGGTTCAAACCCTAACCCACCAAATTAAACCCAGTTTTCCAGCAGACCAAATTCAACCAAATTTAGTGTTCAGACCAGAATTCCTCCTTCACTTCATTTTCCCTCAATAAACCAAAATTTCTCCGTATCAAGAACCTACCCAAAAGGATTATTTTTTTGTAAAAACCCGAACTTTACATCCATTACGAAGTGGCAGTCGTTGTATATAAGGCAATTTAAAATCTGCAATAACAAAAACAATGAAAAGGGTATAAAAAAAACGGCGGAAGGGGTTGTGGGTTACCTTAAATCAAGAGCCCAAGAGCGAAATTGCAGTGAATATATGAAAAATGAGGATTTTAGAACAGTATCTGATCTCCAGATCCAATCCGTTTGTCTCCGATCTCAGAGAATACAGCAATTCGAGAGTCAGTTCAAGCTAAGTCACCTCTCGATAACCAAAGAAGCTTGATTAAGAATCTATGAGTCGGAAGGATGGAGAAGATTAAGCAATGGAAACCGTTTGTGTTATATTTGGGAAACAAGGGGAAAAAAATAAAACAAAGTTTGACATTGTTTGAAATATGTGAAAAAAATAAATTAAATTATTATTGAATTTTTATAAAATTAGGTATAAGAAGTTTGTAATTGCAAATATTTATTTATAAAAATAATATGGAGATATGTGATTTTTTTATGTGGCGCCTTAAGATAATCTGATATCTTGTTTATGAACTATATTTGCTCATTTGTCAATTGTACTATGAGAATTGAAGAAAATTTGATAATTTTCATAAATCATAACTTATAAATTTGTTTATGTTTTTAAGAAAAAATCTGAATATAAAAAAATCTAACTTATAAAATCAAAATTGCATGTTCAAACAAAACTTCAACTTCAACTTCGAATTAGTTTGATTCTAAATCATGATTCATATCGCATGTCCAAATGGATCCTAAGAGAGCCACATTGGATTTTTCTCGATTAGAATATGTATTTTATGAAGGGATGGCAATGGGGCGGTGCGGTGCGTGGCAAGCGGGTTGAATTTAACCCTCAAAATTTTAAACCGTTGCGCCGCGTATAACAAATTTTTTTATTTTCAATCCGTCGCATCCTGTTCCGCATAGACCGCCTCACATAATTTTATTAGTATTTTTTTTCTAGTTAAGTTTGATACTAAGTAGGCGTTTGGCCATGCGATACCATATCACGATATGGTATCGTGAGATGGAATCAACATTTGGACATGCGATTTTACGCTGATTCCATATCATGAGATGTGATTCCATATTCTCCAAAAATCATGATATAGAATTATATGGTAATTCCATATCATGATTTGAGATATTTTAATACAAAAATTGATCCACGAGTTTATATTTGTTAAAACAACCCCACATTTATATCTACTAACCATTTATTTATGTAAATAAAATTTATAATCACATCATTACTTTTTAAAATTTATTATTCTCACCAACATATAGTCACTCTAACTCACACCAATCGATTGTTAAAGTGATGAAATATTTATGGTCTATGAGTATGAAAATATAGTTGCGGATGATATTGACCAACAAATGGCTCAAAGTAATAGTGTTGTTTCGTTTTCTCGGTCACATGATCGAGAAATACAAGTTCAACGTGAGGAAATTGTTTGTACTATGTGGAAGGATTATATTAAAGACTAGTACACTACAATTTATGTTCAATTTTTTTTAATCAAATTAAAGTTAGATGAAACAATTACTTAAGTGGAGAACAAATAACTTTGTAATAATTTATTATGCGATTTTATAAATTTTTATTTATTTGATAAGATTGAATAAACAATTGGGGCTATTTTAATAGTTTTACAACTTATGAGATTTTTATGTTTATGAGAAAATATACAACACAAAAATTACATATCGCATGTTCAAACAAAACTTCAATTTCATCTCATGATTCCATATCATGATTCCCTATCATGATACTATATCGCATGGCCAAACGGGCCCTAAAAATAAAATAGACAAAAATAATTTCATTTTTTCATTAAGTTGTATAAATTTAATAGATAATGACTTGAAAATTTACTTTTTAGAGGTCAAATTGGGAAATGTGTAAAATTGTATCATTTTATAGAACTATTTCCATTTACTATCTTCAATATTTTAGTAACTTTAAATAAATTATCTCAATAAATAATATTCTATCACTCTTATAACATATAAAAAAAATTAAAATTAAGTTTGAACACACATAGAATCATATATACCTGCAACCCGCTCCACCCCTTATTAGTTTAAAAAACACCCACTTCAACCTGCCCCACGTCACTTTCGCTCCGCACAATTTTAAACCTGCATCGCCTCGCCTCATTCTCATCCCTAATTTTATGGTCAGAGCCTATTTAGATTGACTTATGTTAAGTGCTTTTGAGCTAAAATAACTTTTAAACATTTCAAAAAGGTATGGGTAAATTTAGATGACTTTTGACAAAGAAAAATAAAAAGGATAAGGCTTTCCTCTGTGAAGTACTTGGGAAAAAGAAGAAGCAAACTATTAAATCTAACTATTCAAAATATTATTTGCACTAATCTTAATTCTTATAGTCATTTCTTGTAACATAACCTCTTGACATCTTTGGTTATGCTTCTCTGTCAATATGTGGTTGCAACATCCATGTTCTTCAACTCCTTATCATTTGGTAGGATGCATTTCATTTTGTGTATTATTAATACTTTATTTAGTATATATTTAAAATATACGTATGAAGTACTTAAATATTTTATTTGTGTATCATGTTACGTATGCAAATCATGATATTAACAATGTAAAGATTTTTAATGCATGTGTTAATTTGATCAAATATATAATTGCTTTCAAAAAAATTTAATATATCAAACTAAAGTTTCAGTATAACTAGTATCAACATTCCTAATATATTATATCAAATAAGCCTTAAATGGTGAAGATATTATTAATTCCGAACCAGCATCTAGTTATTTGCATAATGGAATTGAGAACATTAGGAAAAATCCAATAGTAATACAATATTTACCTTACTTAACATGTTGGAATTATTCTGTGGTCATATTTTCGCTAGAAAATAAATGTTATACCAACTTAATTTATTTAGTAAAATAAGCTCATTCATTTGGTAGTTACATAAAAAATTAGTACAATTAATATAACCACATTTTGTAAGTAACGGAGTGTTTCTACGTTCTCTGGACATACCATTTTTTTTTTCTCTATGCAAAGAAAAAGATACAAAAATTAAAATAAATTTATAAAGGACTACAAAATCAGTTATTCCGCAAATGATTTAGAAGTAAACGTGCTTAATGCATAATAATCTATTTACAAAGCAAGCTTAACCCACATTTTCTAACTTAACAGGAACCACATCGACATCTAAAAGCAACCCATCTCCTTAATCATATATTAATTTGCTGATTTTTTCTTTATGATATTTTATATTTTTTCAAAAGGGAATCAATAATTCACAATTGTACATTGCATCTACTGTTCTTTTTATTTTATGATAATAAATGAGTTTGATACAAATATATATAAGCTAGTATTAATTCTATTTATTTGCAGCTTGCAATAAAATTTAAAAACTATAAATAGTCAAAGTTGTCAAAATAAAAGAGTTAGTACTCCCTTTGTCCCTAATTATTTATTCACATTTCCTTTTTTAATTGTTCCTAATTAGTTGTCCATTTTGACAAATTAAGAAAGGATAATTTTTTTTACCTATTATACCATCAATTAATTATTTTGAAAAATGTAGAACTTCTTAAAAATCTTAAATTTTCAATTCATTAACTTCATAATTAATAGAAATAAAATGATAAACTCACTATAACAATTATTATTTTCTTGTGTATGAATTTAAAAGTGGACAGGTGGAGTAGTAAGTAGTCATTACAAATCTAATGTTTAGGCATTAAGAAGGAAGGACAGTTCTAAAGGCAAAAAGACCATGTGTAATTCATGAATTTCCAGTTGTAAAACTATATTCAAATATTCAAACTTCATAACTAGTTTATATATTTTGAAAATTTCAAATTTAGCGAACATAAATCTAATCTTTATGAAATTTATTGAAAATATTTATAGCAAAACAACTTAACGGCGTTGGGATAGAATCTACGTATACCTCACCCTCTCTCGACCTCTCCAACAGGGTAAATCTAAATTATCTAGTGTGGATTTTCGGAAATTCAATAACTTTCGAGTATATTGAGAAATTCATGAAATGTACTTCTTTTATACTACAATATACACTATTCCTGTGCACCAGTACCTGATACATCCAATATAATATTGCCAAGTTTTTCAAGAAAGTTGCTTGAAAATTGACATCCAAACCAAATCCCCCCTTTTCTCCTTCCTCTCTGTTTCTTGAAGCAAATTCTTACAAACCCCATTTCCCAATCAATCTTTGTTCTTCTCACTGTATACAGGAATCACCAAGATTTCATTTTTTTTTTACTTCTCTCTTCTTAGCTGTCTTTGAAAGAACCCCAGTAGCAAGAAAATACTACTAACAACTACCCCAGCTAATGACATTCTAACTGTTGATTCCTCCTACCCATTATTATATTAATAACAAATTTCCAAACTTTTTTTGTTATTGGGGCATACCCATTAAATCTCTGGTCTTTTTTTGTTGTTTTGAGCCATTTTAGAGTGTTGTTGTTTTCTGTACAGGGAGATAACAGAAAATGAAGAATTGGACATGGGGTATTTTTGTTCTTCTTTATCTTGCTTTGTTGTTGAAAATTGAAGGCTTGAAATTTCATAGGTCTGAACATACTGAGAGAATATCAGGTACATTTTCTTTTGGGTGCTAATTGTTGTGGTTTAGCTTGGAATTATGTGTAATTTCATGTCTTACTGAGATGGGAATACTTTTTGAGCTGGGGTCTATTGGAAACAGTGTTTCTACCTTGCAAAGGCAGGTGTAAGGTCTGCGTATATCTTATCCTCCCAAAATCCACTCGTGGTATTACACTGAATATGTTGTTGTTATTACCTATGTTGCTCGGACTCTTCAAAAATGTCAACGGGTCTGGCATCGAAAGTGAAGAGTCCGCAACTTAGGTTGTTACTAAGATGGGAATACTTGTTTGTTATAGTAAATTAGGTTTTTCTGATATTGGGTACTTCATACTTGTATGAATTTCTTTTGGGCTTTTTGTTTTCAATAAATATGTCCAGATTCAGCTGGTTCCTGCTCTGAAATGGATGTGTTTTGGGGAAACTTAGGCAATGTAGGAGGTTACAAGTATCTGGTCTGAGGCACTGCTGAAAATTCATGTTAGTGAGATTGATGATATTAGCTTTGATTTCTGTGTAAGGCTTTTGTTTAAAGGCTTCAACATTGTTGACGACTTCAGCTGGCTTCATTAATGAATTCTAAGTTCTATAGGGATATAGTAGTGGTTAACGCGTAAGATCATTCCTATGAGGAATCATTATAGTATCAATTATAACAAATGTGGTCACCTTAGAGCTAACCCTGTATAAAAATGAGGTATTTATTCTCAAAAACTCTATGATCTTCTGCATTTGTTTTTTTTAAGCTAAATGAATTACTTGATTGAAGACTTTGGTAGGCTGTAATTTAGATGTTTTAAGGTTTGTCATAAATTTCCTAGGGGTATTTTGAGACTCCCAATAGAACAGACTTCCAAATTCTTCTGAGCAGATAGAAATCATCTTTTAACTTGTTTAAATGGTTTTAGCCTATAATGATTTGGATACTTGCTTACAACACTAAGTATTAACTTCTTTGTTTTCCTTGTATTTCCAAAATTCAGGAAGTGCGGGTGATGTCTTGGAAGATAATCCAGTTGGGAGATTAAAAGTTTTTGTCTATGAGCTTCCCAGCAAATACAACAAGAAAATTCTGCAGAAAGACCAGCGATGCCTCAACCACATGTTTGCTGCTGAAATCTTTATGCATCGTTTCCTATTATCTAGCGCTGTTCGAACTTTTAATCCCGAGGAAGCAGATTGGTTCTACACCCCTGTTTACAGTACTTGTGACCTTACACCAAATGGCCTTCCTTTACCCTTCAAGTCACCACGTATGATGAGGAGTGCAATACAACTTATTTCTTCTAACTGGCCTTACTGGAATAGGACAGAGGGAGCTGATCACTTCTTCATTGTGCCACATGATTTTGGTGCTTGTTTTCACTATCAAGTGAGGATCTCTCTCTCTCTCTATCATACACACACACTCACATAATTGGATAGAAGCCACGGAAAGGTTACCGACAAATATCCCTTAGGTTCATGATTATCGGTTTTGTTATTTTCAACTGTAGTTTTCAGTCGTTACTTTCAAGGGTGTTAAAGATGTTTTGGTTACACTGGGTTTGCGCCATTGCAGGAAGAAAAAGCTATTGAGAGGGGAATTCTTCCATTGCTCCAACATGCTACCTTGGTTCAAACTTTTGGACAACGAAATCATGTTTGTTTGAAAGATGGCTCAATTACAATTCCTCCATATGCTCCCCCACAGAAAATGCAGTCCCACTTGATCCCTCCAGATACTCCCCGGTCTATCTTTGTTTATTTCCGAGGCTTGTTTTATGATGTTGGAAATGATCCAGAGGGTGGTTACTATGCGAGGTATAACCATGGCTCATATGAATAAATCACTTTTTTAACACTTAAAGCTACTTGTCAAAAGGCCCTAGTATTGATGCTTAGTTGATTGATTTATTCATTGTGATTCTGGGAGTATAGAGTTCCTCTTTTCCCTGAAATTATGAATGAAGATTGTTTGAATAAATGATGATTGTAGAAGTTGACAAATAATATTCTCATTTAGTCTACTGTTCTCTGAGACATGGAAAGACAAAATAACTAACCATGATTATTTCTCACTTCAGAGGTGCCCGAGCAGCAGTGTGGGAGAACTTTAAAAACAATCCTCTCTTTGATATTTCTACTGAGCATCCAACTACTTACTATGAAGACATGCAGCGAGCTATCTTTTGCTTGTGCCCTCTAGGATGGGCACCATGGAGTCCGAGATTGGTTGAAGCAGTTATATTTGGATGCATCCCTGTTATTATAGCAGATGACATTGTCTTGCCATTTGCTGACGCAATCCCCTGGGAAGATATAGGAGTGTTTGTAGCAGAGAAAGATGTTCCAAATTTGGACACCATTCTCACTTCTATTCGACCAGAAGAAATATTGAGGAAGCAGAGACTGCTTGCCAATCCTTCTATGAAGCAGGCAATGTTATTTCCAACACCTGCTCAATCAGGTGATGCTTTCCATCAGATCTTGAATGGACTTGCGCGTAAACTGCCACATGACAAGAGCACTTACCTGAAGCCCGGAGAGAAGTCCTTAAACTGGACTGCTGGTCCAGTTGGTGACCTCAAACCTTGGTAGAGGCTGGCTCTTGACTATGATTTCACTCTTTTGTTTGGTGTCAAACCCTTCTTCTGTGCCAAACTTGCTTAATTCATCTGAGTTGTAAATTTTAACCATGTAGTCCATGTTCATTTTTGGATCAGTAGGGTTCTGCATTAGAGATATGGGTATGTTCACTTGCCTACTCGCGTCCTTATGATATTAGGATGTTGTCAAAAATTTATTTCAGTTTTTGTATTGCTTCAACATACAAGGTTATTTCAGCATCTAAGTATTCTTAGTTACAAGCTTATGTTGATCCCTGCTTTCCCACCTTTTTATGTTTCATTCCTTGGTCTTGACTCTTGAGCAAGAGCTACCCACCATCATCCATCATAGCATTTTCATCCATGATAATCGCAAAGATTTAGGTGGATCTGAGTGCCTTTTGTTTGGGCGCTGTGTTGGATTGTCTTGCACTCATTGATTTGAACGTAAACACTGAATGCTAGTAATATTTTTCCATACAAGATGTCCCTTTGTACAATTGATTGTTGAAGCATGAGTGTTTTAACTTTGACATTTCTGCCAACTTTTAAGATACCAATTGGTTGAGGGCAACAGCACATTTCTAGAAAAAGGCAGGAATGCACCAACATGTTAAATGAATAGAATGAAGAAAATACTGTAAAATATTATGAAGGAAGTATGTCGAGAAGTAGAGAGGATACGAAAGGTTCATAAAGCAAAAAAGTGGTTCGAAAAGTTCCCTTGGTCTACTGATTTTTGGTTTGTTGAACATTTCTCTAATTAGTGATTTGCTATTGTAGTATGTGGGTGCTTCAAAACGTAGAATCAAACCTTATGTTCTAAAGTAGGCTACAAAAAGCCAAGGACACAGTTGAAGAGAGACATCAAATGACCCCTTATGAGTCTAGGCTGAACGAAAATTCACTCAGCAATATGTTATTGTATCCATTCCTTCTGTAGAAATCCACTTTTACAGAACCAAAGATGCTGCATTTCTAATTTTGTAGTACCAAATTGACATGCCGCAGTGACGAGACGTATTGATCCCAAATTCTCTCAATAACACTATATCAGTCATACTTGTCACACCAATCTTAATTCAAGGGGTTATTACTATTTCGGCAAAATTCTCAGGCATTCTCAGAGAAAGACCAGAACTATCATCAGCAAACAGCAAACGGTAAGATTTGAAATATAAAATAACTTATGATTTACTGTGATTTAAATAATAATACTGATTGAGTTGTGATTTACAAGATGTGGGCAGTTGGGAGGGGGGATTATATAACAAGAAATCATTCCTGGAGGACAAATGAACCCTCTATTCTTTTCCCCAGGGGTTGTGAAGCAAAACTCAAAGGATTCAGCACATCGTTAAAACTTGAAGAAGGAGCAGGCTTGAATTCATAAGGACCTCCTTTTACACCCCAAACCTGTAATATTTGGAAGGGAAATAAGCCTTGTCAGAGGCTGTTGGTTCATCAAATAAATGGATATCTAGTCGAGACAAGATTCACAAGACGGGTTATAACTTAAGGAACAAACAAGTACGGAGCATATGGAACTAACTTGATTTCCATCATCATCAAAACCTCTATCCCAGGCATGTATCTCATTATTCTTTAACACAGCAAGTTCTGAGGTACAGTATGTCGCACCATTCTGCTACACAGGCAAAATAAACTTCCAAAACTTAATAGGAAAGGAGAAACATCAAAGGCTATCATGATATGGATCTCACCACTAAAATTAATGAAAAACTTAGGGAAAATACCCATGAATTAGGAAATCCATCTGCAGGTGTTGAACCTTCATATAAGCATCGTTTCCCACGCTCACAGCGCTTTAGATGAATGGTAGTCAAATGTTCAGCAATGTCCTGCACATAACAATAGAACTAAATTGACTTTCCAGCAAATTCCTAAATGTTTCCTCCAGGTTACCGTATGTTCTATAACAGTTTTTATTTGCATAACAATCTAACTTTTAAGTATTTACATTACAATCAAACTAGGAATATATTAAACAGTTTGTCATGGTAGACTTGATTATTTTAAGCAACAGAGACATGAAATAAGAGAGAACACATCTTATAAAGGTACAGACTGAGTCTATACTCAAATGTAAAACATAAAGAAACAATAGATTCAATCTTAATGAATTTGAATAATTACCCCAATAACTTCTTCGGGTTGTGGACGCTGATCCCTAGGGCGATCACATAGGTTCTTGTACTCCTCTGCATCTCTGATAGCATATGTGCTTACCTAGATGTTTGTACAGGAAGATAAAGAAATTTTATTAGCAACGGATAATGGAATTAAAGGCTGCAATATTATTACCAGTGCTTGTTTTCCATCACCGGATCAGCCCACACCCCCACCCACCCCAAAAAAAAAGGGAAACTACAGGAGAGTTGTTACAGGAATTCTAAAATTCAGCTGCATGAACACTAGGCAACCATGTCGGGAAGGTGTATTATTCCCACTAAAGTCGGTGCAGAAGAGTATTTTCCTATCAACCAGAAGACCATCATCATACCTTCATGCTACTACCCAGACTCCTGATAATCCTCCTCACCCACACCCACCGACAATAAATAAGAATGAGTAATTATTCAAGCGAACAAGCCTGTAAGTGAAGTCGAATTGTACCCAATCACATTATACTACATGATGCAATAATAAAGGATGATGGTTCTACACTAAAGTAAGTGTTTTAAATTTATGCTGCTCATGCCAAACATAAGTGTGAAGAGGCTTAGCAAGGGGAGTAGAATTCAGAGCAAAGTTTAGTCACAGAAATATGAATTTGGACCAACCTCAACATCACATTTCAACTCCTTTGCACAAGGCTTGACCATGAAAAATCTCTGCAAAAGAGTTCTGTTAGAATTCATGTACTAAAGTTCTCTCAGCTATAAGAGCAACTAATCAAATTAAAAACTTCTGCCATCTTATGTGATTATGTATGTTTCAGCAATCAAAGCAAACAAGACAAAGAAACTTGACTAGAGTTATCAGGTCTATAATGCCACGGATCGAAATGTCAAGAACAAGAAAAAAATTATTGGATTTCACTCACCTGTCTAAAGGGTTTATGCGGTGTTCGCCAAAATGCCTACAGAACAAAATTAGATCCATCATAAAACTGATCATTGTTGGTTCAAACCTGGAGCATGAAAAAAAAACAAATCGAGATATAGAGATACTTACCTGCTCAAAATATAAAACCTTAGAGCCATCTACCATGTCTGCAGCAGGACAGGAAAGCCATCTAGACATAAAAATATGAAAGGTGAATAAAAGAAAAATTGCAAATAACAGAACTTCCACCATGTCTTTTCTACATCAAGAGATGACCTTATGCTAGAGCCTAGAAGCAAAGCTCCTGGAGAGAAGCACGCGTACATGCCTGAAGGGATCATTGGAAGATTGATATCCAAATTATGAAAGGTATGCATCCTAAAGTTTGTGACTTCCGCACCCAAGGGTGTGACCTAGTAGTGATCAATGAAGTGGGTTGACAATCATGACGTCTCAAGTTCTCCTAACAGAAGCAAAACCACTAGGTGATCTCTTTCAATCTATTGAAGCTTTGATGGATAGAGTCACTCGCTACATGTGTTGGTGGGCAGTATCCCATGGAATTAGTTGAGGCGCGCACAATCTAGCCTAGACACCACATTTCTCAAAAAGAAAAGTTTGTAACTTTGCAGGCCAATCAAGAAACAACATACAAAAGTACCAAAATATCAACATTTAATACTATATATGTGTTCTTCTCCTTCTACACCTCCAATAATAAAATCCACTAAGCCTCAATACAGACCAGTTGGAGGTTTGTTGCTCTATCAGCTCAATTCGAGCCAATCTCCTATCATGAAATTGAAGTTAATAAGATTCAACACAAATTACATGTCTTAGCTATTATACAGCTGGGGAACCAGCTACGCAAAACTCACACAAGCAAATTTGGCAGCAACAATTTCTAACACAAATCCAAAATCAAAAGAGTAAAAACAGTGAGAACTTCAAAAGAAGAATGTCATACCTGAAATTAAAATAATTATCAGGATCTCTAACCGCTTGCTCCTTTGAAAACTACAATAGAACTCAAAAATATCATTTATTATCCCTTGCACAGTTCTAGAGACCCAAAAGATAGCAGAGATAGAAAGCAGTAAGTCGCAAAAAAGTACCTTTTCACCGTTAAGTGACTCTGCGACAATTCGAGCATGGTCCCAACGTGTGGTCGACTTAGTTAGCCGCCGGAGCAATAAGGCGCCTCCGACGAGCACCAGCGACTTGAGGACCGCTCCACGAGCTCGGCTCCACCCGTTTGAGTCGGGATCCGACTTCGAATCCGAACCCAAACCCGAGTCCGAGCCCGTACACATGCCGGCGCTTAACACTTAAAGTGGACTCTTCAACAGCAGATTATTTAACCGATAAATCATCTTAGCTTCTGCTTCTCAGCTTTCTGCAAAATCTGAACTACTGAAAATGGAGTAATTTGTATAAACGTTGCCTCAAGCCGTCCGATCAATTACCACCACCTGTTCTTCCAGATGCGACGATACAAAACGACTTCGGATAGTAGAATCTTACACTGGGCTGAAGCCCATATCACTAGCCCAACCTCAAAGGCCCACTTACTACATCATCAATACTCCTTTTGTTTCGTATTAGATGAGCATTTTACTAAAAATATTGGGGAAACTAAGCAAATGTCTCATAAATACAAATTAATTAAAAACATATGCCTCCATTTTTTGTTCACATCATACTCATTATATATAAAGTTGTGTATCATTAAGATTTTTTGCTCACACCTTATTAATTAGTCAATGATATTATAAGAGTATAAATATATTATTGTAGTATCATTAAAGTTTCTTGTTCAGAAATTAATTAATATATTTATGGTATTATTAAGGTATAGACTGTTGTGGTATTTCTACGTTTTCGTCAATAGGAAAGCGAAACAAAGTTATTCCAGATCTCTAAAACGAAATGGTGACTTTTATAAGGGACTGTGCCAGTTGGACTATTTCTAAAGACCCAAATTATACAATTGACACCCTTTCCTCTTTTAAACTTGATTCCAAACATTTGGGAAGAAGACGATGTTTGGCTCAAAAAGTTTTTTTCGCAATATTTTTAGTTCTGCAAATATGATTTATTTTTTTAACCAAACGTAAGCTATTAGCTTAGTGGGGATATGATAAGAGAAAGGAAAAAGGTTCAGTGAAGTCCAAAAATTAGTAAATCCTACCCCAGAAACAAACGAAATACAATTATTATCTTTCCACTTTCCAGCTCCCCTACTTGTATTTTCTAATAATTGATGCAGTTTG
Organism: Solanum chiquidenum; assembly: GCA_029582725.1. Classification (NCBI taxonomy): domain Eukaryota; kingdom Viridiplantae; phylum Streptophyta; class Magnoliopsida; order Solanales; family Solanaceae; genus Solanum; species Solanum chiquidenum. Next base: position 11,456 of record JAJOOS010005212.1, on the reverse strand, counting down.
CCTAAATTTAAAGGGGTGAAGGGAAATTTCGCCGGGGTATGAGCTGTAATTTATTTTGAATGAGTTTTTGCTGAATTAGTTTGGATTGGATTATGAAATTGTAATTAATTTGTAGTTTGTTGTCAATTTATGTAGATTCCCCAAAAATATTTGTCTCATATTACTTGATCTCTTGCTAAATCAAGCTAGCATTAATTAATCATTTTATCCCTAAAATTAATATGGCCGTTGAAAGTTTATTTTTTTTTTAAATATCTAATTTTTTTATTTAAGAGGCTAATTAATATGAACAAAGGGTAAAATAGTAAAATTGATCAATTCATTTATAATTTCTTAATTACTGTGTATAATAGAAAGTGTCAATTTAATATGTGTTAGAGGAAACAACTTTGAGAATTGGTGATTTTGAATTTTTGATCACCTTATGGCTTATTCCATTGGAAATTTTTAAGGTTAAAAGTTAAAACTTGTTACTAGTATTATAAAAGTCTACTTTCATCCTTTTTCCGAGGTAGCTACTTTTTTTGTTTGCTTCTTAAGTTAATGTTGACTTGTATATAAGTCAGATGTTGGAAAATGAAGCTCATATAACGTGAACTCTTTGATATTTTATGCATGAAATAATCAAGGTAAAAAATTTAAGATCGTTTAACTTTAAAATGATTGTTGTAAACCCCTCAATAAAGTCTCCATTATATTGTCTTAAAAGACGTTTGGACATAACAAATGTAATATTTTTTTAAAAAAGTTTGAAATTTTGTGAATAGAAAGATTATTTCAACCAATTTCTATGAACAAACGGAATAATAAGGCATGCCAACAAATTTTAAGCTTCTTAATTAAAAAACAATTATTATCATAAAGTTTCAAATTTCACGTCATTATAAAGTATACATTGTATTAACTAGTTAAAATATGCCGCTCTTGAAATTTTAAGAACATCTGAGTCCAGTGGTGTACACACCTTAGCCCAAGCAGTGTCACGCGAATTTTTTACTAAATATATATGGATGGCTAAAAAGCAAAATAAAATTTGTAGACCTTGTGAAGATAGTAAAAACAAGTTTTTAAAGTGATTTTCCAAACTCATTGTCTTCTCTTCACCATTAAACGGTATTTTTTTAGATTACAAACAAATAATTTTGAAATAGTATTTGTGCAATGTAAATCAAACACATACAGGCCAATATATGAAAGTGCAAGTTAAAACTTAAAAGGGATGCCCAAACTATTAGCATTACAAACTCAAAACACGGGTATATCCAAGTAGCAGTAGGTATATTGTTGTCATACATATTCGTTCATTTATCACTTTTAAATCTTCTCGAAGCGAGAAGTGAGTGGTCTTGAACTTTTCGATCTTGGAAAGTCTTCTTTCCCTTTTCAATCTCCTTGAAGCAGTAAGCGGGGGCTTGCCACTTGGAATCCTCCAACACTTTCCCCACCTCAAAAGTTATAATATGTTCGATCAATCCTGCATTATTTCACATATATCCAGCATTAAATTACTTCATCACACATGAAAAAAATTAACATATGCAGAGAGGCTGAAAAAGGAAATGAACACAGAAGTTAGCTCATGAAATGAGTATTACCCAAAAACTATATAAACAGATACATCATACGTTTTAAATCATTAAACAATGTGTTCTAACAACCTGCAAACCCCAGAACCAAATTCGGAAAATACTGATTTTTTTGTTGTTGATGAATACGGAATTTTGTGAGTGAAAAATTATCTGTGGGCAAGCGGACACTTAGACTTTGATATATTTAAATCGCATACCATCGTGAAAATGCCAATAAACAGGTATCTGGGTAGCAACATCTTCATAGTAGTGTACGAAATCAATCTTATCCCAAACATTACAGAGGAATCCATCTTTATACCTCTGGCCCATATAATTTGCACCTTCAAGCCAATTAGGTCTCAAAATCCCCACAGGGAAATGCTTGATTGTGCACTCCTCGGTAGAGTCCAAAGTGAAGTAAAATGAAGTGCCGTTCTGCCATTCAACACCGTACAATTTTTTCCCCAATTGGTATTGGTTTATATGCAAGTACCTTTTGTTAGGCCAATCGTACCAGAGATCCACTTTCCGGAGACCTCCTGTGTAGTTCATGATGGTAGTTGCATGGAACTGGTGCGGCCATGGTGATGGAATTGGGTCTGTTGAATCTATTTCCAATGCTTTTGAAGGAACCCAGAAAGGGGATAAAGTGAATAGGAAGATGAAGTTGATTGGAAAATACATTTTGTTCTTGTTTCTCTTAATTTAATATTTGGAAACAAATATAAAAGGTGAAGTCAGAAATCAGTAATGAAGTGTAATCGAAACTCAGAAGGGAATATGTGGATCATACAACACACACAATGAAGTAGATAAGGTGTATGTCACACTCAAAAAATAAATATGGTACCTCTATGGGTGGCTGAATTGTGGTATTCCTAAACGGGAAAATTATATATAATAGCAAACTATTAATTTAAATTAAATGCTATAAATATACTTTGATTTAATTGTACCCTATAGCAAACTATTGCTATTTTCGCCACTCTCCCTGGTGGAATCTTGCTCGTCACTCTCGTTTGGTGGCAGTCTCGCTCGCCTCTCTCGCTTTTATACAAATATAAATGTATAAAATGCGTTTGTGTTTGTATAAAGCGAGAAGAAATTGTATATATACATATATTTTCGTTTTCCTCTCTCCCCTCTCCCAGATCTCGCTCTCCACCCTCGCCTCTCTCCCTTATACAAACAGAAACTAAATGTATAAATTGTGCTTCTGTTTGTATAAAGCGAGAGAAAATTGTATATACACATGCAAATACATATATCTTCGTCCTATACACTTATAATTATACAATACAAATATTTCCTTGCCCAATTTTCTTTTGTCTTTCTCTCTTTCTCATTTTATACATACACAGATTATACAATTGATCTTTTGTATACAACTGCTTTCTTTTGTATATGTATAGTGAATTATACAACTGCTTTCTTTGTATATGTATAGTGAATTATACAACTGTTTTTTTTGTATATGTATAGCGAATTATACATATATATGTTTGCTATAGAGCGCAATTATGCAAACTTTGTTATAACATACAAATATGAATTTTGTGTTTGCTATATGTGAAAATTGTTCTTCCTAAAACTCGCCTGCTGAGCTTGCCTGATACGATTTACATATTTTGTGTAATCTGCAAGCTATTGCATAGGAGCGGATTTATTCAGTGATTGCGAATTCTCCATGGAAAAAATAAAAATATATATTGGTCAAAGAACTCAAACTAGAAGGCAGAATGTTATTTCTTTAGGAGTACGTGTGCGGATCGATTTAGTGATCTTTTAAAACAGCTAATGCTTATAATTATAGAACAAGACATATTTTAAATGGTTAGCTATCCAATATGATGTAGTATGCATTGCTAATCTGTACTAAAAGTTACAAATAGTACACCAAAACACAGGCAAATGATCTAATCCAGGATGTGTCGATGTGATTATTAGAAAACCAGATCACCCTTTCAGCTCTTCCCAAAGTTAACACATCCTCCAGAGTTTGACGACTAGGTAATCAACTTAACAACTTGTACCGATACAGATTGTTTCCCATCAGCAATATCAATTTTCAGTAGGCTCTTGGTAGCATCTTGTAACATGAGTACTCTAGCTTTTATCTGTACTCATATCACATTTTCGTTCAAAAGCAAAAGAACTGGGCTGATTTTTGAATTTGTCTTCAATGCCCACTTTAGAAGTTTATTTCATGCCTCTCAGCAAAAAACTTACCACTCACAAACTGATCTGAGATAAGAGCAAGCCAGACTGCAGTATCAGCAGCGACTTCGGGAGATGTATGCCCTGCCCAATCGGTCATGGCAGTCTTCACCCAACCTGGACAATAGCAATTCATATATATCTTATGACCCTCTGGCTGGTCAGAAAGTATCCTCGCCATTAGCCTGGTGTAAGCATTAGCAGCAAGCTTTGACAATGAGTAGTCTGTGAATACTTGTGGCCATCCCCCAGATTCCCATGTTCCATTTTTTACTTGTTCCAAAAATGAGCTCACAGTACTATCAGTCAGTTCCTCTGATAGGGAATCCACATCCTCCAGTTGTTGTCTCAAGCTGACATTTGCAATTCTCTGGTGGGCATCAAACAAAAGTAGATCATTTTGAGATTTGAAGATAAAAACTATTTGCATATTAGAGAATTCAAGAAGTTATTGCTTTGGACGAATGACAAATATCTCCTCCGAAGCATTACAAGGGTGCAGTATTGAAAAAACTTGACTACGAAGTAAAAGAACAAAAGGAATACTCTTCCGACAAGATGAACAAGGGCATAAGAGTGAGAATAAGAATAAGAATGAAAAGGAACACTAAGGCACTTACATTCCGTCTGCCGTTGAGTCTTCCCAATCGTGAGGTCACATTAACAATACGAGCGCCAAAAGGAGAAGGCCTCATTAATGGAATCATAGCTTTAATCATACTTTTGGTGCCGAAGTAGTTGGTCCGGATAACAGTTTCTGCATATTCCACTGAATTATCTGTGCCGAAATTGAAATTGACTCCTGCATTATTGATCTAAATACTTCCATATCATTAGCCGAAAGGGCCAGATTTGCCAAAACAGTTAACAGACAAAATTGATAATCACGTGAAAGAATGAAAAAATAATAACTAAGAACACGGTCAAACTGTGAAGTACAAGAAAAATTAGCACCTGGTAGTAAGCTATTGTAACCAGTACGGTTCTACACAGTAGTGAAGCAAGTATTTTCACTAACAGGAGTCAACATATAGAGAAGTAACCACACGAGGAATTGAAGGGATTCAACATTCAACATAGAGTATATAAGCATTAAAAAATTCATATCTAAGCAATGTAATTTTCCAGTAAAGGCGAGTCAATTGACACCCCATTGGACAAGGTGGCTCTGCAACTGGATGTATATGCGACTGGATCAATGCTAGATTACAACAACAACAACTACGTCTCAGTCCCAAACAACAACAATCCCATTTGTTCATTTAAGCTCATTAAAGATATGATAGAGTAGACAGACCAATGCTAGATTATAAAGAGGAAATAGAGTAGATGGATTACCAGTATATCTAAACCACTATAGTTTTCCTTTATCCAGTCAGAAAATGTTTCAATTGATGAAGGGTCCACAATATCCAATTGATGAAATACAACATTCAAACCTTTTTCTTGCATGATTTTCATTGCTTCTTCACCAACATGAGTCTCTCGTGATGTAAGAACTACTGTTAAGCCATGTGATGCCAGTTGGTGAGCAATTTCAAAACCAATTCCTCTGTTTGAACCAGTCACGACAGCGATAGTTTCATTTGACCACCATCTGAAAATCATCTTCCGTCTATAAGTGTAATGCTCAGAATCAACATCCTAAAGTAAACCAATTTTAACTGGATGAACCATATTCCATCTTGATTATTATGCCATGGAAATAGTAATTATCCAGATCTTCCGATAACTAATAGGAACAATTAGCCAAAAGATTATCAAAACACTTTGGAGCGTCATCTTAGTTAATTACCGAGACTGATTGGCAAGTAATCACAGAACTAATAATTTTCCAATGATACAGTCACTTTAGGTTATGATTCATAGGAACTCTTATAATATGTTGCATAGATCATAGATGAAGTACAGAGGCAGCTTTGGAAGAATGGAAATAAACCAATTGTACACCAAATCATTATTCTCATATTTCTTCTCTAAATCTGATATTAAGCTGATTATACAATCAACGATGTCATTGTTTCCCATCTAACAATACTAGAGCAAACATGCAAAAATAATGCACCAAGCATAACCGTTTTAGGTTCTGTTCTTTGAATGGGGTTCTAAAAACACCTCACATCTTTGCATTTCTAATTTCGTTGTAGCAAAAACATACTTCTAACAGAACAACATTTATTAGAATCCAAGCTGCAACATTTGCACTGCAGAGCTGTTTGTCCAATAAGCATAAGAACACACAAACAATCTTCAACCTAACACCATTTCCTAAGATACTAACTATATGAAAGTAGGAAAAATGAGCTGCTTTTGATTTTGTCATCTTAACTATGATATTCTTGTATCTCATGCATAAGATGCTAAAACTGAAGATGCCTTTTTTAATTAAGTATGCCAAAATTGAATACGTTAGAGACTGTTCCATTATCTACACATAGTTTCCTCTCTTGTTAATTTAACTAAAACCCAATGCTTAAGCTACAGGGCAAAATTAAGCGCTTAACAGTTAGACCCTTTGACTTGTCATTTTTCCTCTGAATCAAATGCAGAAACCCTCAATTCAGGCACGGATATGTTCGACTCAATTCAGGACAAAATGCAAAACATATCAAGAAAGTTTTTTTATGGATCAAAGAATTGACCTTTGTTGATCAGAATAAGGAATAGTACGGAGAAGAGAGATCTCTTGGCGTCTCTGCTCTCTTCTCTCTTGCGCCCTCTCCTTTTTACCCATTATTTCTTCGACTATTAGGGTTCAAAGCTCAAGCTATTCTGCACTTTGGTTCATCCACTACTCATTTCCAGATTTTGTTTTGATTTCAGAGTTTTAGAGCAAACCCTCGTATTCATATGGTGAATAGTAATTAAATTAAATTCTTGTAAATTAGCTAATCTATATTACTTATATGTCTTTCTTTTAAGATAAGAGACATTAGTAGATTTAAATTTTTAAATATAGAAGTTTTTTTTTTCCTTCTCACTTGTTTATTACCCTTCACTAATTAAGAATAGATTTAATTTTTTAAAACTAATAAATACTTTCTTTTTTTGAAATTTCATAAAAATAAGCAATTACTCTTCTTAGTTTCTTATGATCCGCACCGATAAACCTACTTCTGTGGAATAATTGAGAAATCACGTAAGAGATGTGAATTGTATTAGGTAATTTTGAGAAGAGACCAACTAGAAGAAATTCAATCGCTTGAGAAACGACGAAGTGAGACTCAATCATTAACCTCCTTTATGGGATATCTCGGTTACACCAATTCAATCACCTTTAAAATAAATTTAATTTGGCAAAATAATTACGGGATCATTTGGTTTAGAAGTAAGTTATGTAAGAGTTGATAATGTGAAGATTTTACTATATATTATTGAAGTAATTGTCATGCATTTAATAATATTTTTTTTAAAATTATTATATGAACAAGTAAAAATAACAATACTTTCTACGTCTTATTAGATTGACACTTTCATTAATAAATTAATTAATTTTACTATTTTTGTCCTTTGATCATATCAATGAATATAGAAATAAGTTTGAAAAAATATACAGAGTATACTGTACATGAATAGCTAGTATTGAGAATTGTTTAAATTCTAAAGGCCATATTAATTATAGGGATAAAATAATTTTTTTAGTAAGTGTTCAAATAATATAAAATAACTAGTAAAATGTTATCTAATATAGAACGGAGGGAGTACTATTTATTTTCTTGGTCTTTTTTTCCATTTTGGTGTTGTTCACATCTCAAATTGAAATAATGCCATTTGTCATTAAGAGTTGGAAAATAATGCAACTGCTTCTCCAAGTGACACGTTTGTTCCTATCAACACCTAATATTGATGTACAATAAACGGAGTCCAGTTGTCGCAGTCTCCATTCTTGAACTTCCACATATATACTCTTTCCATGTAAACCAAGTTCAACTTTTTAGTTTACTTCGCCTCTGCTTCCGGAAATTCTACCGTACGTATGCATTTAGAAGAAATAAACTCGTTCCTTTGGGTTGTTTTTTAGCCCTACACACCATATCGGGTGAGTTTATCTTTCATCTCGTTATGTTTCCTTTATATGTGTTTATGGACCTTAGTCTGACTCGATCGCAAAAGTTAGCCCAATCACATGAAGAGTTTAGATGTGGGACACAACACTCTCTCTCATACCAAGGGTTTAGAGAGTTGAACATCTGGAGCGTAGACAATTTAATATGGGGATCCAACATTAGTAAATTATGAATTGAGATGCGCCTGACTTTGATATCATTCTATAGATGTGGATATTAAAGCCTTGTAGATAAAGTTGTCTAGTATTTGTATTTGTGAGAGATAATAGGGTACTTGTAGAATTAGTTGAGATGCGTGCAAGTTGGTTCACACAACATGGTTATAAAGAAAATGTTTTCCATGAAAAATAAAAGTTATGTGGAAAAAGTTCTATCCAAGTGTCATTTTGTGTTTGTATTGTAGGTGATTATAGTGTTTTGATGGAAATGTTTTATATTAGAGAAGGATAAGAATGACAGGAAAATGACTCATCCAATTGCTCTATGTTGGTGGAAAACATTTTCCTCAGAGAAAAGACTTTCCACAATTCAAAGTAACCGAAAATTGTGAAATGATCTTGTTCCATAGACGACACCCTGTCTCTACGTAGCGTCAGTTAGCCTGTCGAATGTTTTCTTCTTTTCTTTATAATCAGTGATAACAAGATAATAAACAAAAAGAGTACTCTACTTATCTGTGTAGGAGCTACTGTTGTTAGATGACAAAAGTGTTAAACCTTTTTAACTCACAGAAACCTCTAAAACTTAACCTATGGATTTTTAACTGGTTGAAAGTGTTGTTACCAGATATATAAACAAGAAGTGAGAGTTGGTAAAGTGAAAAAAAGATGACATTCAATTCAAAGTGCAAGTTGCTTGTGCTGGCAGTCCTACTGCTAATAACGATTCGCCCAAGCTTACAGACTCGACTAAGAAATGAAAACAAGGATAAAACTGCCACTTTCCTATCACCAAATTTTGTGCTCGAACCTGGATTAGTTGCTAACAAATTTTACTACAACATCGATTTCCCTAAAGGCCATATTGCTATCAAAAGTTTTGATGCTGAAGTAGTTGATGAGTCAAGTAATCCTGTCCCCCTTTATGAAACATATCTCCATCATTGGCTTGTGGTAAGATATTATCAACAAAAAGGTTTGGAGGTGTCAAAGTACCATGACGATCTGGGGTTCGAACAGTCAGATTATATATTAGTGAGGAACTCAGGGATATGTGAAAGGGATCTTTTTCAATATTTTGGCCTTGGGTCTGAAACTCGTAAAACAGTACAATATGTTCCAGACCCTTATGGGATAGAGGTTGGTAATCCTTTAGAAGTACCTCCTGGATATGAAGAAAGATGGTTGCTTAATGTACATGCAATTGAGACACGAGGTTCCGAAGATAAGATGGGATGCACAGAATGCAGGTGTGATCTTTATAATGTTACAAAGGATGAGTATGACAGAGATATAGAACCAAATTACATTGGAGGCTTGAGATGTTGTCACGATGAAACAAGATGCAGAACAAGAGAAGGGTTTCAGGGTCCAAAGAGAAGTTTGTACCTGAAGTACACAATCAAATATGTTGATTGGCATGCCTTCATTAAGCCTGTTAAAATATATATTCTTGATGTCACTGATACATGGAAAAGGCGGAAATCAACAGGACTTATGCCATCAAGACATCATTGTCAGGTGATGAACACTTCTAATTTGGTTTTTCGCTTTCAATCACTCAATCCCAAACTGGTTGGAATCAGCAATATTAAATCTTCTCTAGGATATCTACATAAACTTTTTGTTGGTTTCCTTTAGAAAGTATTTCCAATTAATGAACGAATAAGAGAGCGATATTACTTGTTAAAAAAAAGAGTAATATTGATTTCAGAGGCGGAGTCAGGATTTGAATCTTATGGGTTATAAATATTCAATGAATTTTAAAGACAATTACAGAGTTTGAACCAAGTTGCAAAGTTTTTGAAGCCTTTATCCCCTAGATATTGCGGTCAATAATTTAGTTGAACTTTCTTGATACAGATTGAATATAAAGTTGAGTTATGTTCTGCTGCTGTTGCTAATAATGGATGCATCCATACAAAAAAGATAAGTGTAACTTTGCCTAATGGTGGAAATGTTATTTATGGAGTTGCTCACCAGCATGCAGGTGGGGTTGGTTCAACCCTCCTTGGAGAGGTACTTTGAGATGTTAAAATTTGTTTTTTTGGTGATAGTCAGCTCAGAATCTAGTTAATTCCATGACTCCCACTTTGCTAATTTATTCACCTAGGATGAAATTTTTATTGGTGATACACTTGTAATGTTGATGGACTGTATCTTAGAGAGGTTGTTTCTGTTTTACTAACCTGAATACATGAGATAACAGTTACACAATATCAACACGTCCTGCTTCAAATGTATTTGAGGTGAGGAAAATAATCAAATTATAGTTTCTGTTATGCCACACGGTGTGAACTCCCCAATATTTGGGTCTTCGAGGGGCATTTTCTTCCATCTCTATGGTTTTGATCATTCATGCATCAGTCCTGTACTTCTTTGGTCTCCTTTTTCTCTCGATTAAGAAAGTGACATAGACTTGGCCAAATTTCTTCAGACCTAAAAGTCAAGTTCCCTTGTAAACTGATAAAGGACCTGAACGATGACAATGGGTCGATCTTAAAGCAAAACTGTCACAAGCATCAAACCTTTAGGGACTCATTTTGTTGATTGCAATTGTTATCTAGATCCTAAAAATTGTAGAGTATTGCTTTGTTTCCTCTTCAATGTCTGGGAAAGCTTAATAGCTATCTTCTTGTTGTGTGGTTGAGATAATTACTTAATTAAACCTTTGAAAGTTAGTTGATATGGTGTCGCCTTCTGTGGATTACAAATCCACACTCCCTTTAGGAGTTGATTAGTGGATGCTAGTCCTTGGTCAATCTTCTTGCACGTGAAGCTCTCACAAAGGGTTGGTGTTAAGCTAAGCACGGCTTGGTTCCTTCTTTCTCTGTGTACTGTATTTATCTGTATCACAATAAAATCCTCAATCAACTTCAGTACTATGGTTAGTGAATAAGGTGACGACAATGATTTGTAGCATATCTATTTGAAGTTTTCTTGATCGTTTCGATACGTCAAAGGAATGCAAGGTCTGCTGATTACTGTTTCTTGTTTCTCCACTAAATTGGTTCAGGATGGACGCGTTATATGCTCATCTCTTCCAATCTATGGAGAAGGAAAGGAACCAGGAAATGAGGCTGGTTATATTGTTGGTATGTCCACTTGTTATCCCAGACCTGGCTCTGTCGAGATATCTGAGGGTGAGACTCTGACTTTATTATCAAACTATAGCTGTGATCAAAGGCATACAGGAGTTATGGGCCTGTTCTATATATTAGTTGCTGAAATGTCACGGCAATCTAGCTCTATCCTGCATTCCAGAGACAATGTAAGATCTTGCTTCATGTTCTTCTCTGAAATCTTTTCAGGTCTGATGTAATGAACTTTTAATTAATGTCTAAAAGCTGAATATAAAGATGGTCGTCTGTGTAGATAGTTGGTATGTTAGGAAGGTTTTGAGACGTGGGGCTACAGCTTGTGAGGAAAAAGATGTCTGAGAA
>JAJOOS010005211.1:25000-44621 GCA_029582725.1 Solanum chiquidenum | reverse complement strand
TATGAATGGTTTCCATGTGTATGATGATGTATGTGGTTTATATTGTGCCTAATGTGTTAAAGGTTCACGAAGTTTCTCTAAAAAGGCATGATGCATGGTTTCCAACTAAATGTCCTTTTAAAAGCATGTTTTTGCATGGTTATCATACTTAGTGCATTCTTGTACTAACACCATTCTTCTTCATCTTTTTACACCAAGTGTAGGTGGTGGTGGCTAAAGGACTTTCCTAGAAGTGATGAGCTTGGCTTACTATTCCCAAGTTCAAGTGTGTCCTTAAAGATTCAAGGACCTTTATGTTAAAAAGTTTCCTTAAGTTCATTGTACTAGATAGTAGTTTCTTTTGTATTGTAAGGGTCGTGCCTCTATTGTGTTGTAGTCGTGTTTTAAGATGGCTACCTTGAAACGTAGTATTCCGATTTTGTATTAAAGGTTTAAATGAGGTGACTTTCTAAGTCTTGTGTTATATTATGAAAAGTTTTAAATTTTCTGCTATTTTTCTATGATAATGCTATGAAGAATGCTAAGGTCTTGTATAAGACCTCCGAGAGGTCGAATACGCCGGTAACGACTAGGGCGTGCTCTCGGGTCGTTACACATGCTTAGACAATTGTGTCAACTTAAGGCCATATTCTTTCACACTCATACCTCCTTGGCGAAGGTTGATGAATTCCTGCATCTTCCTCTCCCTCAATTCTAGTGGGAAAAACCTATCAAGGAAAGACGACTTGAATGCTTCCCAATCAATCGGCCCTCTCTCACAGTTCTCAACCTTTCCACTGTTCATACCGAACCTGAGCTACATCCTTCCACTGGTAGGCGGCCAATTCCACCTTCTCACGATTAGTCACTCCCATAGCATCAACCACCTTCAACACTTCATCTAGAAAGCCTTATGGATCCTCATCCACTTTGGAGCCAGAGAAGGTAGGGGGATTCATTCTGGTGAAATCCCTAATCCTGGAAGCGGTTGTGCTAGCATTCGGATTCGGTTGAACTCTTGTGTCCCTAGTGACTTGATCCGTCAAAGCCTGAGTCAGGGTCTGGAGAGCCGTCCTAATCTCCACATTAGTCATAACCTCCGCTTCATTAGGCACTTGAGGATTCAAAGAAGCTTGGGGAGGATTCCCCTGATTGACATTCTCATCTTGCCCTCTCATTGCATTACCTCTCCTTGTATTCATTTCCTATAATCGTAAGAAAAAGATTAGAAAGGAGATCATATGACTAAGATTTCAAGCACGAATAGAGAGTAATGAAAGAAGGGAAAATCCTAAATATCCTATAACTTCTCACTCATAAGTGTGGCGCGCTTAACACTCATGAACAAGACTCGATTAGATGTGGTTTCATGAGACATCAATCCCAAATATTATTCCCAAAACCTTATGCTCTGATACCAAGTTTGTCACGACTAGGGGCTACCCCCTAGGCGTAACATGGTGTAGTTGACCCCGAAGGGGTCGCATACAAGCCCTTAGCATAATCATACACATAATTTCATAAGAAATAATGCAGAAAATTAAAAAAATTCTAAACAGAAGTCAAACTTCAAATTTCATATATAAAGAGTTGTGGAAATACTAGACTTGTCTCATTAAAAACCATCTAAACATAAGAGTAAGAAATTAGGGACTTAACCATTTACATCAATGAAAGTCTTAACATAATAAAGTACGACTAAAACTAAAACTGAAATAAATATCTGGTCCTCGAACTGGAGAACTCACCAAAACTTAGGGAATAGTCGACCCAAGCTTTACTTTGAAGAAGTAAGTAATGAATCAACGTCCGGGACCTATACTCATAGTATGTAGAAAAGAAGGGGTTAGCACAAATATGTACTAAGTATGGAAACATGCATAAAAACATTTAAATATGCTAAATAGGACATTTTTCTTGGAAGTATGCATTTATCAAGTTTGGAAAGCCAATATGCATTTTCAAACATAGAAGACAAGCTATAGTCACAATACACTCATAACATAGTAGTATCAATACCTTAGCAACCTCTAAGAACACTTTTGCAATGTATGGTTGGCATCCCATAAAACCAACCTTACTAAGCATTCCTTGAAGCCACATATTCATTACCATAATCTTCAAGCTTACCATAATCCATAGTCAAAAATGAGGAATTATACAAGTACATGAACTAAACATAAGGAAAGTCATCGATTCATATCTTATCATACCATAAGGAAACCATTCCACAACATCCTAATAAGTCTCCTTGTGCAATATAAAAGTGAAGTCCCATAGCCCCACTCCTACCAAAAACCCATTAAGAAGTCATAGTATAGTTACTATAATATTCATTATCTTATTGTTATTAGGGAATATTAGCCATAACCGACATAGACCATGTGAGCTACATGGAATCCGGTGTCATATAACCCCACACCGAAAGAAGGCATTCTTACTTGCCGAAGATAGCACTAATCATATTTAGCTTCTAAGTGGATCCACTAGCTAAGTCCTATGTTTGTCACATAGTTATGGGATAGGGAGATTGCTACTAGAAACCCAACTTATTGCATTAGCGGAGGAGCTTCCATCTCATGAGTTTACTATAGATGACCCAACCTATTACATTAGCAGAGGGGCCTTTTCCTCATTGTCCATATCCACTCGGTACTAAGCATTATTTCCCAATTATACATAATTAGCATGGAATTGTATCTACATGTGTGAAGGCATACTTTACCCTTCATTCAATACAACTCACTAAATAGCTCATAGATTCATTTAAGTGAGAACTACCTTTCACCTTAGAATCATCATTTTAGGGTGAGTAACTTTCACCTCATTATTCATACTGTTTTCATGAGAACTAACCCTTCAATCAACACAACAACATCAACATCATCCTAGACAATTTATACATAAATATGTGTAAGGATAGGGGAAATTATTCTCCCAACTACATATCAATTTACACAATAGTCATAGGATTCTCACCTTTCAAATGAGTTCATAAGTTCATCAATAACTATCAACAATCATGAACAATCCTTCATAATTTAGACCTTGGAAGGTCATGAACCAAGGCTCACACTTACATTTAGGATATAATATCATCAACATGAATAAGGCAAGGTTTCATAACCAAATTAACATAACCACAATACATAGTAGAAATCACCTTGCATCAATACCTTCATTGAAATTCATGAAATTGGGGTCATGGGGTAGTTCATGGGTTCATGGGGAGTTTTACTATAAAATCACCATTAAAATGTCAAATCAATCATAATATACATCAAACAACATAATGAAAACATTTTTAGGAAGAACCCATGACTAGAATGAAAATCCTAGTTTTTGAACAATAAAACCCATTCTCAAATAGAGTTTAGAGGGCTTCATGGAGGAAAGTATTCCATGAATCAAGGTTCCCATACCTTGATTGATGTTTTCCCACGAAATTTGAGTGAAAATCTTGGAGCTTGGACCCTAATCTTGAGCTTCTTCTATGTTCTTCAATGGAGTTTAGAGAGAGAAAGTTCTTGGGGGGAGTGGGTTTGATTTAGTTGTGATTTATGAGAGTTAAAAGACTTGTTTAATACTTAAAAATACTTTAATAAACTTAAAACAACTAAATACAACCGTCCCTACCCTTAGACAAATGAATTTGTAATTTACCAAAACACCTCCTCTAAGGCCGAACCAAGACAGCTTGCCCAGGCATGATTCACGAACCCCAAACGACGGAGCGTGGATGGGTCCACAGACCGTTCTGGTTATCTGTGGTTTGGTTCAGAGAGGGGTTGTTCGAGGTCTTGGTGAGGAGACTAAGTCTCAACTCACGAGACCTTTCCACGGAGCGTGAGCTGGTCCACGGACCGTACTGCACGTCCATGGAATGGGGCTGGAACATGGAGTTTTGGGGGACCTTTGAGGAGGCTAAGGCTGGACTCACGACTCCCATCTACAAGGCGTGAGTCAGTCCATGCCTCGTGGTCTTCATTTCGTGAATGATGCTACTTTTGGCAACTTTTAGAGCACCCCCTTGGCTCTCATCAAGGTCCCTTGGGGGGTCCTTGTGGGAGCCTTGCCCTGACTATAGGCTTTAGGACCTTAGTATCAAGTTAGGTAACTTATTTTACGACTCGAATCTTAACGTTAACTCACTAACCTCCTTAAACCTCAATATTATCTCACATGCTTAGGCTCTAGCTTAACCTAGCATTTTCCGGAGTGCTACATCACCAAAGCTTCACTTCACGATCAACTAGAGCCTAGCCACAAGTATGCGAATCGGGAACATTGAACCCTACATTTGATAAAAATATAGGCAAGAGTATGCGTTAGTACAATCTAGTACTAAATATGATGGCTAGCATAAAAAACATAAACATAAGCGTTAGTCAATACAAGACATAAGGCATAATCATATCAATACATAATAAGCATCATAATGAAAGAGGAATACTTCCTTAAGTAGCCTCACTTTTCCTTATCTAAGACTTAGGTCATCCGCCTCTAGACAAGCTTACATCATGGAAGGCATATCTAGCAACACTCCAAGCAATCATCATCATACTTAATCACATTAGTCATACTTACTTTTAAAGACATGGGGATTCGCCTCTATGCCTAGTTCATAAAGGCTAATGGGTATTAACCTCTTGCCTTACTTATTTTTAGATTGCAGGTACTCGCCTCCACAACCTCATCACATGATGTGGGTACTCTCTTCCGCATCATTTCATAAGGAGCATGGGTACTTGCCTCCATGTCCATTTGAGAGGAGTTTTGGGAATTCTTTTGAGATTTTGAGAGAATGACTTGATTGGGGGATTTTGAGGCTTAAAATCACTTATATATGTGTGTTAGACTTAGGCAAAACAACACCACATTAATTTAATTAAAACCAGAAAAGATCCTTATGACCCTAAACTTAACTACCAAGTCACAACTTACGGACCACGATCGACAGACCATGGATGGACCTACGGTCCATACTGGTCATCGTTATTTGTGGTTAGAGATTTTTGCCAATTGATGACACCCCCCCATCCACGGACCGTCGACCCATCCACGGGATTTGGGTCCTGGAATGGGTCACTTCCTAAAATAGTATCCACCTATGGGGCTCACCCCTGTGTTGTGTGTCCAACCATTGTCCATCGTTTGCCCACGTGGGTGACACCTCAAAGTCTGGAAATTTTCTAAGCCTTCCTCTTTTGGGTATGGGGTGTTGCCTAAACTTTTAGTTCAAAATTTTAGATTTTTGGTACGTTTTGAGTTTGTAAGGCTAAGTTGTCAAGTAAGTGGTTTCTGGTGTCTTTTGGAGTTTCGAGTTTTAGAATGGAATTTTGTCGATACTATTATCCTCAAAATTTGAAATCTGATCTATGAGAATTGTCGATTTCTTATTCCGAGTCTTTTAAGGATTTGAGGTCCTAAGTTGTGAAATTGTGGAATTTTACCCTTTGGGTTGACTTTTGTCAATATTTAGGGTTCGGATGCTCGGATTGGAATTCTTAAAGTTCCGTTGTATTCGTAGATGATTTTAGGCCTAGGGGTGGTCTGGCTAGATTTTTGAGAGGTCTCGAGCTTGTTTAAGCCTTTTTAGGCATGAGTTAGTTTCTTGTAATTTTGGCGAATTTTGGGTCAATGAGACCTCAGATTTGTATTTTGGCGATTCCATTGAGTCTAGAAGGTCGAGTATAATTGATTCGCATATTTATTTTGTGTTCATGAGGTTCCAAACGAATCCTGAGGGTCCTTTGAATGTTTTTGTTGGCTGATATTGTTTCTGGTGCTGCAGTGTTCACTTAAGTGGAACCTGGTTTGCTTTAGTGATGGACTCTTAAGCAGAACTAGGTTTGCAAAATTTAGACTAGTTATTTGGGCAAGGTTCGCTATAGCGATGATCCATTAAGCGAAATGTAGTTCGCAAAAGCGAGACGCCTGACTTTTGCGGGGTTTGCTTATGCGGAACCTGGTTCTCTTAAATGACACCTGAGAGGTTTTTGCTGCCATTTCGGGATTTAAACCCCATTTAACCATCTTTGAATTTTGGGAGATTGGGGAGGCGATTTGGACCAGGTTCTCGAGTAAAAACTTTTGGGAACATTTCTTAACTCTAAATCTTCAATTATCCATTATTGTTTATGGTTTATGTGTTCAAATCAAGCTATGAAATGAGAAATTTGGGGTTATCTTAAAGAACCTAGGAATTTAATAAAATGGTGGTTTTGATTCCTTTTTCCAAATTATTATCCCACGGAGATACATATTTAGGCGCGTCCATTAACTTGACAAGACAAGCCCACTCGTGTTCTTCAAGCCCAAGGTCGTCTAAAATTATTTGAACTAAAATACCCCTAAAATCCTAGATCACACCTATGTAAAGGGGTCTACATAAGAAGAGAAAGAACACAAAGAAATACATAGAAAAGCATTGCTCGTGATCTGCAAGAGTCTTCGTCTCCAAGTGTCGAGCTATAAGTATTTCATCAAATTAAGAACAATCGTAAAGAGAAGAATCAGGGAATTACATCTTTTTTCTTAAGGCTTCATAAAGATGGAATTCCCTGATTCTTCATAAATTTACAATCTTTATGAAGAGTTAGGAAAAAAGATGTAATCCAGTGATTTTTCTGTTCACGGTTGTTGTTGATTTGATGAAATACTTGCGTCGAGACAAAAACTTATTTGCTTGCAGATCACCAGTTAATTTGATTAAATATTAATTTGACTTAGTTAACTAGTAATTTGACTTGATCAACGTATTATGAAATTAAGATTTAATACAAATTAATTATGAGTTGATCAAAAAAAAAACCTCCACTGTCTACCAGAGATAGGTATGAGAAAGAATTTCCATAATTGGATATATTTATGTACAACTGATCCTGCATTAGAGCCACCAAATGACTTCCTTATTGCGAAAAATTCAACGTCGAGCCAAGATCCCCTGATGCCTTTTTACGTCTCCATTTTTGTTAGATCTCTCAAATAAAGGTACTCTATCCTTCCGTCTCATGTGATATTTTTTATATTTTAAAGTACATATTCTTATGGTAAATGTATTTTTTTTAAATTATTTCCTCAACCAAATGCCGCCATACAAAATGCTACCAAGGGAGTAGTTTCTATCATTTCTTCAGCTAGAATTAAGTTTGAAAATAAAATATTCTAAAGGGATGTTTTGTTTTGAATTAAACTGTTTTAATTCACATTACCAATTACTTGATGATTGTAAAGATATGACATTGACATAACTCAATCCAATAGCAAGTTCATGAGGGGATGATTGTTTAAGTCCATATAAACAAACAATTCGTCCATCCCACATTGCCACCCTAACACCCCTTCATGTCCAGTCCTAATTTGAGCATGGATCGGGAGACCAAACAAGAATGAACCTGACTCTAATACGTAAATGGTACCTAGCGTAACTCAATGTCAAAAACAAGCTCATGACCAAAGGCTTGTGCAAGTCCATATAAGCAAACCACTGATTCATTCGTCAAATCGACGTGGAACTCTAACCCACTATAACAATGATAATTAAGCGTCTGGAAAGTTGAGAACATAGTGCCCTCTAGGTAAGAAGTATTAATACGATTATTTCAATTAATAAGTGTGCAAAATTACTATGGGAGTAACGAACTTGTGCCTTTTATGCTTATGGTTTTGTAGGTAATAAACACTATTGATTCTTTCAGAGTTAAGTGTTAAATTTCATGCCTAAATCTTATTACTAGCATGTTAGTAGGTAAAATCACTACATTGTTAATGTATATACAGGTTTGGTAGACAACTTTTTTCCATAATGTTGCAGAGATTATATGAGGAAATGTCAAACAGAATTGAAGTTGCAGGTAGGAAAAGGAATGAACCAATACTAGGCTACGTACACTACACGTTAACAAATCTATATCCCAGCCCACACACCCAACCAGCCTGCAATCATGCTCAATATGTCATTACTGAACTTGTCTATGATAGAAATATGGTAACAAAATCATACACAAAATTACAAAACCTACAAGTTATCTAGATAATATAAACAAACTTTTTGAAAAGGATTCACTAACCTTTTCAAGCCTGCACAACCATTGTCGAAAACAACAATCTATGGGTCTGCAGCCTTCTACTAAACCTGATTATGCTTCAGTGAGCGCAGAAGGGATCAATTTTTTTGTGAGAGTCTACTCCCTTTTATCCACGCTTCTCAACAGATAGTTGGAAATGTGAGGGAGTCTTTCTCTCAACTGAAAGATTCTCCACGTTTCAAAAATAGAAATGTGTCTAGAAGCTCATTAAAAAAAATTAACTTCTTCTAGAATACTTCATTTATTTTCTTAAAACATATAACTAATTTGGTACAGTAGGGACCACAAATTTAATAGTAGTGGCTTCCAATTATGGCATTAATTCATCAATGGATGAATTAATCCAACCATAATAAATTACTGATTACTCCACCCAAAATTCGTAGTTGCACTCCTTAGTTTAATTTTAGAATCCTACATTAAATCTTATTTAACTCCTTATGTTTGAATTACTAATACCAATCAATTCAATTAAATATCTGATAATTTGATACATTATTGATTAATTTCATCCTTTATTTATATGTTTAACTTATTTTATGTGACGGGTCTATATAATCCACCTGCAGGGTTTCACATAAAAAGTTATAAGCAATAATAAAGGGGTATTATCAATCTCAAGGTCGAGACATGAATTCTATCAACTAATTATTATTTCATAAATGTGATTTGTTCTTGTTCAATCTATCAAGTTTATATTAACTATTCACGTTAAGGTCTCACCTTTTTACAGATCAAGATTATAAAAAATTACATTAATCATAACAATTATATTAACATTAAGAGTATACGTACATTTAATGATTTTTAGAAGATGTTATATAAATATTCAGAACATAAATAATCTTCTCTTATTGGTTCGTTCAATAAACACAAAAAACATAGTACCACAAGAAGTTGGAATGGAACTACTCTCATACTAACAATCAAATTATATCTAATCTTGTGCTACAATCATCAAGATGTTTGTCCAACTACTTCTTTGATTGTTAACATATATTTATAACTTATGAGGAACAATAATTTTAATCTTTCGTGTATGAGCCAAATGACTTTATACACTAAATTTTCTATCATGTAAGTAAATGATACACATATAGGCACAATGATCTATTTAATAGGAATTTTATTAAATCAAATAAATGAAATAACCAGTTTTTACATAACGATAAAAACATAATACTACAGCTAAACCACATGGTTAATTATATATCCTAACAATCTCCTACTTAGACTTATTACCATGCATTCACAACTCTAACGTCCATTTCTTCAACATGCTTATCAAAACCATTCTATGTCAGACTCTTTGTAAACAAGTCCACCAGATTGTTCTTTAATTTGACTCAATCTTCAAAACTCTCACATCACCCTTTTGAATTATGTCCCAAATAAAGTGATATTTTCTCTCAATGTATTTAATTCTTTTATGGTGTCGTGGTTCTTTTGATTTCGCAACCACACTAGTGTTTTCACAATAAAATGTGAGTGATGCTTGAACCAAGCAACCACATCAAGCTCTTTCAGAAACTTTCCGAGCCAAACAACCTTCTCAACTTCCTCTATTGGATCAGCAACACATGTTTGTTTGATGCTTCTTCAACTTATGGCTCCACCTCTTAAAGTAAACACATAACCTGAGATTTATTTTCTAGAGTCACTATCTGATTGAAAATCTAAATCTGTATACCCAATTGGAAAAAATATTAGGTGAGTGGAATAACAATATATAATCCAAATTCTTTCCAAGTACTTGATTAAATGTTTTATTACAGTTCAGTGTTCTTGCTCAAGATTAGACTGAAATTTACTAACCATGCTAACAAAAAAGAAGATATCAAACTAAGTGCATAACATTGCATACATGAGACTCCCTTTTGTATAAGCATAAGGTACCACCTTCATTCTCTCTATCTCATCAGTCGTTTCGAGGCATCACAATAAACTACAAAACCATCAGTTTCTTCTGGTAAAGTCAACATCGGAGTGAAAGTAAGTCTATAATTTAGTTCCTAAAAACTCTTTTTGCATGCTTCTGACCATAAGAATTTGGATTTTTTTTGGGCCTATGCCTTCAATGGAGAGGCAAAACTTTCTGTAGTAACTGGCTAAACCCAAGAAACTTCTAATATCAAAAGGGGGTAGAGGTTTAGACTAGCTCTTGGTTGTATCTGTCTTCTTAGGATCTACCTCAATACTCTTTTCAGAAATAATTTGACCATGAAAATCCACAGACCTTAGTCAAAACTCGCATTTTCTAAACATTGCAAAGAGTTATTGGTCCTTGAGGACTTGCAGCACAACCCTCAAGTGATTGTTATTCTCGTCTTCACTCCTTGAGTAGATCAATATATCATCAATGAATACATTCACAAACATGTCAAGGTATTGTCTAAATACCCTATTCATCAAATCCATTAATGTGGCTGGAGCATTAGTCAAACTAAATGTTATTAATAGAAACTCATAATGACCATACCGAGTTCGACAAGCCATCTTCGGAATGTCATCCGCCTTCACCCTCAATTGGTAATATCCCAGCTAAAGGTCGATCTTAGAGAAGTAGTTTGCTCCTTGAAGTTGAACGAACAAATCATCTATCCTTTGTAGAGGATATTTATTCTTAATAGTAACCTTGTTCAATTGCCGGTAGTCAATACACATACGAAGCGAACCATCTTTCATTCAAACAAACAAAACTAGAGCACCTCATGGAGAGATACACGGTCAGATGAAACTTTTATCCAAAAAATCATTCAATTGCTCTTTTAACTCCTTTAGTTCTTTCGGAGTCATTTGGTAAGGAAGGATAGAAATAGGTTGTGTATATGTGCGAAGGTAAATACCAAAGTCTATTTCCCTTTCAGGAGGAATACCAGGTAAATCCTCTTGAAACACTTCCAGAAACTCATTTACAAATTGGGACCGACTCAAGAGTACGGGTTTCGAAATCCATGTCCCTCACCCTAACTAGATGGTATATGCAACCTTTAGAAATCATCTTTCTAGCCTTAAGAGCTAAGATTAATATGATTAAGAACTGATCCGTGGAAGTTAAGCTTAATACCGGGTGGACAAGTGGCGATTACCCGTGTTGCCAACATAGGATTGTCTAGATATACATTATCTAGTGGATCCACATAAGCTAGAAGTTCATGGTCCTTACCTTGGCAACTAGGATAACCCAATTCGGTGTGGGAGACACCAGATTCCATATTAATAGCTCACATGGTCTTATATGTCAATTAAGGCTACTTCCCACAATCAATCTAAGAGGAACTAAGGTTACTTCAAGAAGTGTCTTACTTATGTTTTAAGATGATGTTCACTTGGTTTTATCATGTTTTATGACTTATGTTTTCTAACATTTAAAATCCATGTTTGTAATTCCTCTTGATTCGAGAAAGGGATATAAGGGCAGTTTTTTGTAATTGCAAGTTCCTGCCACGGAGGCCAACTACGGCTTGTGGATGGGACCACGGACGGTAGGTATGGTACGTACACTGGTCACCCCAGAATCCTCAAGGATAGGAACCACGGCCTGGCCAATAGACTATCGATCAGACCATGGTTTGTGGTCCAGGGGTTCATAGGTCAGCCCAAACTCTATGTATCTATCGACGATTGTACATGATGGCCCGTCATCCTGTCCACGGTCCGTCGACCATGGTCTATCGGTCGTAGGGTGGCAGTTATTTTAGGGTTAGTTGGGTCTTTTCTTTATTATTCCAATCATACACTACATCATTTTGCCTATGTTAAAGACCCCTAAATAAGTGTTTTCAGCCCCCAAATTAGTTACTTTAAGTCAGTCTTCAAAAATCACATAAGTAGATAAATTCTCCTCTCCAAAATATTCTCTCTCTAGAAACATGAAGAAGAAGAAGGATTCAACCTAGGGTTTCAAAGCAAGTCTCAATTTCCTCCATTGAAGATAAGCATTTGGACCTGAAGTATGGTAGTTTTCATCCATGAATTCCTTTCATTCATGGAGTTCCCAAATTCTCCTATTTCAAAGGTAGAAATTCCCAATTGAGTTAGGGTTTTCTTCAATTGCCATGGGTTCTCTTCAAAATTGATTTAAATGACTGAATTATGTTATATTATGCATGAATTGATGAAATAGTATGATTTTTATGATGTTTCCCCATGAACCCATGTAAGTCCCAAGTTTTCCAATTATGATGATGTAATGTGGGATTTGAATTATGAAGAAGGAGATTATGAAGTTGAACATGTTTTAAAGAGATTTATGTAAATGTTTTAAGGATGCTTTGAGAGTAAAGTATCAATGATGATGATTTAAGTTATGTTGTTGAAAGGATTTCTCATAAACACATTAAAGCATGATTTGTGAAAGGCCTTCTCATAAAGTAAGGGTTCTAAGGTTGAAAGGTTTTGTCACCTAATTGAATCAAAGATAAGGAGCTATCCTAACGAAACCCAACTTGAAATGGATACTTAATTATACCTTTCCATGGATGTCTTATGACTTGGCTTGGATTGGCAAGATGACATGCCCTTCCATGGATAATAAGAACAAGTAAGAAATGACTATTCTATGGGAATCATGCTTAGCACCGAGAAGATATTGAGATGAAGGCTCAACCGTTAGTAGAGGCCGAGTTTCTAGAGGTAATCTCCTTATCCCTTACCTATATTCCCTCATAGGATATTTGTCTAGATAGACATTAGCTAGTGGATCCACTTAAGCTACAAGTTTATGGTCCATACCTTGGCAAGTAGGACAACCCTTTTTGGTGTGGGGGACACTAGGGGATCATGTTATAGCTCACATGGTCTTTATGTCGGTTAAGGCTCATTCCCACAGTATGAAAAATGAACTAAGGTTACTTCAATAAGTATCTCATATGTGTTCAAAGTTTTAAAAGATGTCAGCTTGCATTGACTATGTTATATGAATTATGTTTTCTAACTCATTTTGTATCATGTTTTAGCTTGGTCAATTACATGTCCTGAAATAACCTCTTTTAGCATGATTTAAATGGTTTATGCATGGCTATCATACTTGGTACATTGTTTTGTACTAACACATACTCTTGCCTACATTTTCCCCAAATGTAGGGTCCGATATTCAGGGTTCTCAGTTTTGTGGCTAGAGGTTGGCTTGGTTGATTTCCTGAGCTTTGTTGAGTCCTCATGCATTCGAGGATGGAGTTATATTGTTTTAAGTTTCTATCTTCCTTCCTATTTTGGACATGATGTATGGGCCAAGCCTAATTTTATTCTATTGTATTAGATGGTTAAAGAGACAAAGTGTCTAGACTTCCATTTTTCTTTTATTAATATTTGGACTTTGAAATATTGTCTTTACTTCTTATGTTCTATTTCTTATGTTATGAATTCTAAGGGGATTTTATGGAGTCTCTCGATGTCCTATACATCATGTTACATCTAGGGTGTACCCCTGGGTCGTGACAAACTTGGTAATCAAAGCACAAGGTTTAACATGGTCCTATAATGATGTCTCATAAGCCACGTCTAGTAGAGTCTTGTTCATGAGTGTGAAGCGCTCCACATTTATGAATGAGAGGCTACATGATGATTAGGAAACTTGACTTCTTTTAGTACTCTAAAGTCGTGCAATAGAGTTTAACTTTATAAGGTCTCTCTCCTAATATTTACCGGATGCTCTACAGGATATGTCTACTCGAAAAGCTTATGCTAAAAGTAATGTGAGGGAGAATGTGGAACAAGAAGCTCCTCCCCAAGTTCCCGTTGATCCTTTGGCCGAGCAAGTTATGAATTTGGAGTTTCGGGTTGTTTTTTAAGTTTTGGCTCAAGCCATGATCGCCCGAGCCAATAGGGAGGTTGCGGTCCCCATGAACCCAAATGTGGGTATGGAGGATTCTAGAGTGAGGGACTCCACTATGATGAATCCTCCAGAGTTTCATGGTTTGAAAGTTGAGAAAGATCCTTAAGAGTTTATTGATGAGGTCTATAAGCTATTGATGATCATGGGAGCGACGTTGGTGGAAAAGGCGGAGTTGGCCGATTATCAACTAAAATGTGTTTCTCAAATATGGTATAACCAATGGAAAGAAGGGAGACTGGAAGATGCGGGTCCTCTTGATTGGAAGAAGTTTAAGGCTACTTTTCTTGATAATTTATTTCCCCTTGAGATGAGGGAAGCAAAATTTCTTGAGTTCATCAACCTTCGTCAAGGAAGTATGAGTGTGAGGGAGTATGCTTTGAAGTTCACACAATTGTCTAAGTATGCTCCAACAATGGTTGTCAATTCTAGGGCAAATATGAGTAAGTTTGTATCGGGTGTATCAGAAATAGTGGTCAAAGAGTGTCGTACCACCATGCTCATTAATGACATGGACATCTCTCGTCGTATGGTTCATGCACAACATATTGAGGAGGAAAAGCTCAAGAAAAGTCTAGGGAGGCAAAGAGATCTAAGACCAGTGATGGTAATTTCTCTCATGCAAGGTTTGATGGACATGGTTGTCCTAGATTTTGACAAAGGTTTTCCGATCAAGGATCCTTCAATGCTCCTCCTAAGTTCAACAAACATAGGGTGTCTAAACCTAACCTAAGCATATAGAAGGGAATGATAGTGGATCTTCATTACCTATGGAAACTTGTACTAAGTGTGGAAAAAAGCACGAAGGTAAGTGTCTAGCTGGCACGGATAGTTGCTTCAGTTGCGGTAAAAATGGGCACAAGATGAGGGATTTCCCTATGCTTACGGCTAAGGGAAGAGAGGGCAAGCAAGTTCCTCCTAGGGTTCCAATGCTCCCAAGAAAAACCAATTATATACACTTCAGACTCATGGGGAACAAGAGGGTTCTCCTAATGTGGTTACCGGTATGTTGAAAGTTTTCCAACTTGATGTTTATGCTTTACTTGATCCCGATGCTACCTTGTCTTTTGTGACGCCAAAGGTGGCTATGAGGTTTGATGTTATTCTAGATGTGTTGTTAGAACCTTTTTTTTGTCTCTACTCATGTTGGTGATTCTATTGTGGCTAAGAGGGTGTGTAGAAAATGTCGTGTCTCCTTATCCCATAGAGTTACTCTTGTTGACTTGGTAGAGCTTGATATGCTAGATTTTGATGTTATCCTTAGTATGGATTGGTTGCATTCTTGTTATGCTTTTATTGATTGTAGAATCCGTGTAGTCAAGTCTATGTTCCCAAATGAGCCTATCCTAGAGTGGAAGGGGGGAAATTTTATGTCTGAGGGTCAGTTTGTCTCTTGTCTTAAAGCTAGAAAGATGATTTCTAACGGTTGCATGTACCATCTAGTTAGGGTGAGGGATGTGGATTACGAAACCCTTATTCTTGAGTTGGTCCCCATTGATAATGAGTTTCCAAAAGTGTTCCCAAATTATTTACCTGGTATCCCTCTTGAAAGGGAAATAGACTTCGGTATTGACCTTCTCCCAAATACGCAACCAATTTCTATTCCTCCTTATAGAATGTCTCCGGCAGAACTTAAGGAGTTGAAGAAGCAATTGAAAGATTTGTTGGATAAGGGTTTCATCCGACCAAGTATATCCCATAGGGTGCTCCAATTTTGTTTGTTAGAAAGAAGGATGGTTCTCTTGTATGTGCATTGACTATTGTCAGTTGAACAAGGTAACCATTAAGAATAAGTATCATCTTTCCATGATAGATTTTTTTTTACCAACTTCAAGGAGCAAGTTACTTCTCTAAGATTGATCTTCGATCGGGTTATCACCAATTGAGGTTGAAAGGATATGACATTCTGAAAAAGGCTTTTCGAACTCGGTATGGTTATTATAAGTTTTTGGTAATGTCATTTGAGTTGACATATGCTCCGGCAACGTTCATGAATTTGATAATTAATGTGTTTAGAACATACCTTGACCTGTTTGTGATTGTGTTCATTGATGATATATTAATTTACTCAAGTAGTGAGAATGAGCATATTGATCATTTGAGGATTTATTGAAAATTCTCAAGGAACAACAACTCTTTTCAAAGTTTAGCAAATGTGAGTTTTGGTTAAGGTCTGTGGCTTTTCTTGGTCATATTGTTTCAAGTAACGGTATTGAGGTAAATCCTAAGAAGACAGATGCGGTCAAGAGTTGGCCTAAACCTTTATTCCCTTTAGATATTAGAAGTTTCTTGGGTTTGGTTAGTTACTACAGAAGGTTTGTTGAGGGGTTTTCTTATATTTCCTCTCCATTGACAGCATTGAAGGATAGACTTACTTTCGCTCCAGTGTTGACTTTACCAACAAGGATTGATGGTTTTGTTGTTTATTGTGATGCCGCGAGACTTAGTTTAGGATGTGTCCTTATGCAAAACGGGAAAGTTATTGCCTATGCTTGAAGGCAACTTAAGATTTTTGAGAAGATTTACCCTAACCATGACATCAAAATAGCGGCAGTTGTGTTTGGTCTTAAGATCTGGAGACATTATTTGTATGGTGTTCATGTTGATGTCTTTACCGACAACAAGAGTTTGCAGTATATATTTAACTACAAGGATTTAAATCTTCACCAAAGAAGGTGGCTTGAGTTATGAAAGGATTATGATATGAGTGTTCTTTATCACCCTGGTAAGGCGAATGTGGTGGTGGATGCTCTTAGTCGGTTTCTATAGGTAGTGTTTCTCATATTGAAGATGATAAAAGAGTTGGTTCAAGATATTCATAGATTGGCCTGGTAGGGTGTTCAGTTATTAGACTCTACTAAAGGTGGGGTTATGGTTCACAATGGGTCAGAATCGCCTTTTGTGGTGGATCTGAAAGTTAAGCAAGGTCTTGATCTGACTTTGGTTGAATTAAAGGAAATAGTTCTAAAAAAGTCTGTTGAGGCTTTCTCCCAAGAGGAAGAGGGGGTGCTTCGATATCAAGGTCGTTTGTGTGTTCCCAACATAGATAACTTGAGAGAGCAAATTTTAGCAGAAGCTCATAGTTCTTGATATTCCATTCACCCGGGAGCCACCAAGATGTACCGTGACTTGCGGGAGATGTATTGGTGGAATGGGATGAAGAAAGATATTGTGGAATTTGTGGCTAGGTATCCCAATTGTCAACAAGTGAAAGTTGAGTATCAGAAACCAAGAGGTTTATCTCAAGACTAGCATTAGTACGTGAAAGTGGGAAGATTTTAATATGGACTTCATTATTGGCTTGCCTCACACCCGATGACAACATGACTCGATTTGGATTATAGTGGATCAAATGACGAAATTAGCTCATTTCATTCCCATCAAGGTTTCTTATTTGGTAGAGGACTATGCTAAGTTGTATTTGAATGAAAAGGTGAGGTTGCATCGAGTGCCCTTATCCATTATCTCTGATCATAGTACCCAATTCACTTCTCAGTTCTCAAAATCTTTCCAAAAGGGTCTTGGTACTCGTGTTAAGCTTAGTACGGCCTTTCATCTACAAATTGATAGGCAAGCAGAGCATACTATCCAAACATAGGAAATGATGTTGAGAGCATGTGTATTGACTTCAAGGGTGATTGGGATGATCATTTGCCTTTGATTGAGTTTGCGTATAACAATAGCTATCATTCAAGTATCGGTATGGCTCCATTTGAGGCTCTTTATGGTAGGAGGTGTAGATCTCATGTAGGTTGGTTTGAAATAGGAAAAGTTTTCCTGATAGGCCTCGAGTTGGTGCATGAGGCTATGGAAAATATCGGTTTATTAGAGAAAAGTTTAAAATGGCTCAAAGTCAGCAAAAGTCCTATGTCGATGTTAGGATAAGTGACATTGAGTTTGATGTTTAGGATTGGGTCTACTTGAAAATTTCACCCATGAAGGGTATAATGAGGTTTGGTAAGAAAGGGAAACTTAGTCCTCGATATGTAGGCACATACTAGATTTTGAGGTGTATTGGTAAGGTTGCTTATGAACTTGAATTGCCTAATGAATTTGCATTGGTGCATCAAGTTTTCCATGTCTCCATGTTGAAGAAATATGTTGGTGATCCGACATCTATAGTTTCTGTAAAAGGCTTGGGAGTTAAGGATAATCTTTCTTATGAGGAAGTCCCAGTTGAGATTTTAGACCGGCAAGTCAAGAAGTTGAGAAGTAAAGAAGTTGCTTCCGTGAAAGTTTTGTGGAGAAATTAGTTAGTTGAGGGTTCTACTTGGGAGGCCGAGGCCGATATGATGTCCCGTTATCATCATATATTTCCTTCTAACCCTACTCTAGCTTGAGGTATTTAGTTCCTCATGGTTTACTCTTTTGGTGTCATGTGTCTTAGATATTCTCATGATATTCTCGTCTATGCATCTCATGTTCATGAAAAGCTTAAATTTTGAGAAAATGAGTTTACTTGGTTGATATTTACATGTTTATGTGCATTTGAGTATGAGTTGCATATAGACTTCCTGATATGATGTTTTAAACATGCTTTAGCTTGGAGTTGATGTTTCCTCCTTAGATATGTGCACTTATGTGATTGTATGCATGTTGGGTTGTTAGATTATTTTTTACCTTCCTTATGATGTCTTGAATCTCATTTGACGATGAATGATCCCAAAGGGGAGATAATGTAACACCTCGGATTTGAAAATACTAGGAAATTCAGTTTTCAGAAATCAAGTGCCAGTTCCTATGGTTCCATCCACGGCCCGTGGAACGACCCAAAGAGTGTAGGTCCGGTTCGTGATTCGCCAATCAGTTTTTCCAAAATAAGTTTTCTGTATTTTTAAACGAGTCACGAGGATGGACCATCGTTTAATGCACAAGTCGTAAATAGGTTTCATGGTGAGTCCCAGACTTAGAGAGATTTTGAGGTCACAAGTTGAGGACCACAGTTGGGACCCACAACCCGTCAATTGGAACACGGCCCATGGGTGGTTCTCGACATTTGAGGTCCAAAAAACTTTAGTCTCTGATCCAAACGATGCCCTGACATGATGGTCCATGGTTTGACCAACAGACCGTCGATCTGTCCGTTGTTGGTGTCGGCAGTTATTTTCTTAAGGGCTTTTTGGTCTTTTTCTAATTATTCTAGCCTAATATTATGTCGTTTCACCCTTCACCTAAACTCTTATATTAAGTGTTTTTAACCCCAAAAATTTCCCAATTGAAATCATTCTCTCAAATTTGCAAAAGAAGAACAAATCTTCCTCTCTAATATCCATGGAGGAAACATCAACTCCAACCTAAAGCATATTCAAAACATCATATCATATAGTATACATGCAAGTCACTCATATGCACATAAACATGAAGAAATCAATCAAACTGACTCATTTTCTCAAAACCTAACTTTTTCAAGACCATGTATATTTAAGGAAATCATGGGAATATCTAAAACACACATGACACCAAAAGATTAAACCATGAGGAACTCATTACCTTAGCTAGAGTAGGAGTAGAAGGAAAAAGATGAGGATATCGGGACATCATATCGGCCTCGGCCTCCAATGTAGCACCCTCAACTAAATGATTCCTTCATAACACCTTAGCAGAAGCAACTTCCTTGTTCCTCAACTTCTTGACTTGTCGGTCTAAAATTTCAACTAAAACTTCTTCATAAGAAAGATTCTCCTTAACTCCAAAAACTTCTAAGGGAAATATGCATGTC
>JAJOOS010005211.1:0-20000 GCA_029582725.1 Solanum chiquidenum | reverse complement strand
TTTCTTTCATTTATTTCAATTTTTGAACATAATGTATGGGATAGGGCCAATTTCATCCTATTATAATAGATGGCTATGATGAGACAAAGTGTCTAAACTTCCATTTTTCGTTTATAAAAATGTTTGGACTCTAAAATGTTGTTTTACTCTTATTGTTCAATTTCTTATGTAATGAGAGCTAAGTGGCTTGTATGGAGTCCTTTGGGGTTGTATACACCATGTTATATCTAGGGTGTACACATGGGTCATGACAGATCTCCCGCATATCACGGTACATTTTGGTGGCTCCCGGGTGAATGGAATACCAAGAACTATGGGCTTCTGACAAGATATGTTCCCTCAAGTCATCAGCATTAGGAACACACAAATGACCTTGATATCTAAGTACTTCATCTCCCCCTTAGGAGAAAGCCTTAACAGACTTTCTACACACCGCTTCTTTCAATTCAATCAATATTGGATCAAGACCTTGCTTGGCTTTCACATCTGCCACAAAAGACGATTCTGAACCATAACACCACCCTTGGTAGAGTTTACAAATTGAACACCCAACTGGGAAAAACTATGAGCATCTCGAACCAACTCTTTCTTATCATCCTTAATATGAGCAACACAACCCATAGATAACCGACTAAGAGCATCCGCCACCACATTCGCCTTACCGGAGTGATAGAGAACACTCATATCATAATCTTTCAATAACTTTATCCACCTTCTGTAACATCTCGCAATTTTAAATAAATAGGAAGAAGGCAATAATTAGGAATAGTCATTTTTGGAAAGAAGGAAAATCTGGAAATTTACTTTAGGAAAAATGAGTTTTTGGGAAACTTCAAATGACCATAACTTCTAGCTCAGGATGATTTAGGAGCACTTCCAGATATGGTAGGAAAGCCCTTGGCATTATCTTTCCAACGCGGCCGAGTTTGCGCAATTCCGAGTTTGTATGAGTAGGTTTGGAAGTTGGGCTGTTGGAATAAGGAAAGTTCAATCAGGATTTTAGAAGGGCATTATGGTCTTTTCCATACCCCATGACTTAATTTCATTTTTTGGTAATTAATTGGGGTCTAAACTGATAGGATTCAGTTTACACTTTTACAATATTGAGTTAGGGTTTTAGAGAAGAGGAGAAAAGAGGAGAAAAGAGGAGATGGAGCAAGAATCGTCAAGATCTTCAAGAATCGCTCGTGGATTTCGTCAAGGGGTGATCCCTAAGAGGTATGTCAGACTTTCATAGCATTGGGTTGGTTCACCCACGCGCCAAACATGTTTATTTCATCGTAATTCGTTTCTAAAAAGTATGATGTTCTTGAATTATTAACTTGAAGTTGTTTTAGTTTCTGAGATTTGATGGGATTGTGGAGTTCTTGATGAAATCGTGTCAAATTAAGGGTTGTTTTTGGGTTAGATTCTCGTATATAGATGCTGGGTATTTGAATCTAAAGAGGAATTAAGAAGAAGAATCGAGATTAGGCGAATTGATGCTGTAAAACGGAGAAGGGAAAAGTCGAGCGTGTTTTGGCATGCGGGTCCGCGTTGCGGACTTGCTCCCCCAGTGAAAAAAGTTGAAACTCCGCGTCGCGGTTAGGACATGGACTCCTGTGTTTCAAAATTCAATTTCACAATCAATAGTTAAATGAAACTCTGCATCGCGAATTTGTTCTAAGACGGTGATTTCTTGATCTTTTATCATGTTTAGCTATCTAAAATCATTCTTAAGCATCATCAGATCCTTCCTATCACAAATCACAATCCTTGAATCCATAATTCAATTCAAGGAAAGTTAAGAGTCAAGTCAAGAGAAGTTAAGAGTCAATTCAAGAGAAGTTAAGAGTCAAGTCAAGAGAAGTTACAGTCAAGTCAAGAGAAGTTCAAAAAGTTTTCAAAAGTCTTTTACAAATGTTTTAACTTTGTTTTAAGACTTAAGTTTTGAGTTGAGTAAAGAGTAAAGATTGAAGTCATTTCTTCAAAAGAGTATATCAGGACTATGTATTCCCAAAGATTAAATGTTTCCACATTTAAACAAGAAAGGAAACTGAGATTTCAATAGAGCCTTTGAGCTAGTTTTCAGTAAAGAGGAAACTGGGATTTCAAAAAGAGCTTTTGAGCTAAGTTTTTGAGTAATTATCTCAAACCAAAGAAAGAGTTTTATTTTTACAAACATATGAGCTAAAGTATATTTTGGGAGTAGTATTGAGCACTAATATGGGGAAGAGCTTGAGTTCAGATAACTCACGTCTCCATAAACCATGTAGCCATCATGGGTAGTAAAGGATCATACTTTTTAAATGACTCCTTAAGATGCTTTTAGCATAAGCTAGTGGATCCACTTAGTGAGTTAGGTTCAATACCCCCGGCAAGGTATAGGATGGTCCTTGGCAGTGTTAGGTAAAATGTTGTATCATCACCATAGCTCTTAAGTAATGGTTGTCGGTTAGAGAAACTCCCACAACAGTATTTTGTATTTTTATATACATCATATTATTTGTATTTTTACATACATCTCAGAGTTATATGTATTTTTGCATACACACAGAGTTGGCATCATGTTTTTAAACAGCTTTTCTTTATATTGCACTTGTTTTAAACTGTTTTATATTGAAATGAGTCCAGTTATGTCGAGTTGAGTTGAGCCATGTAAGTTCTTCAGATTTCTTTCAAGCTTATGTTGTGTTTAGCATTCCAACTCGCATACTCGTACATTTAATGTACTGATGTCAGTTGGCCTGCATCGAATTATGATGCAGACGCATGTAACCAGGATTAGCACGCAGCGCCTCGTTGATCCAGTTGAGCACTCGGAGTCTGTTAGTGAGCCTCCTTACATTCTGGAGGACTCCTTTTACTTTGTTTTCAGTATTTTATTGTTAGGATGATCGGGGGTCTTGTCCCGACATCCCTCCTTATTTTAGAGGCTTCATAGACAGTTAATGTTCAGTTGTCTTTACATTATCATTCAGATGTTGTTTAAAGACTGGGTTGCTATTTTGGCTAAACTACTATTTCTTCAGTTATGCATGAGTTATATTTTCTTATGTTTAAGTCTTCCGTTGAGTAAGTAAACCAGGCCAAGGGTTCGCTTGGGGCCAGCAATGGTTCTCGAGTGCCAGTCCCATCCAGGATGTAGGCTCGGGGCGTGACACCTTCTTTGGCAAATATTTAGATCTTTTTAGTTAA
Organism: Solanum chiquidenum; assembly: GCA_029582725.1. Classification (NCBI taxonomy): domain Eukaryota; kingdom Viridiplantae; phylum Streptophyta; class Magnoliopsida; order Solanales; family Solanaceae; genus Solanum; species Solanum chiquidenum. Next base: position 16,823 of record JAJOOS010005211.1, on the reverse strand, counting down.
AAACATATTGTAAACTCTTATGGTTGGTAAAAACATCAACATGAACACCATACAAATAATGCCTCCAAATCTTTAAGGCAAATACAACCGCAACTAATTCAAGGTCATGGGTAGGATAATTTTTCTCATGAATCTTCAGTTTCCTTGAAGCGTAGGCAATAAATTCCCTATTTTTCATAAGCACACATCCTAACCCAATTCCACAGGCATCACAATAAACCACAAAACCATCTGTCCCTTCAGGTAAATTCAACACCGGAGCGGAAGTAAGTCTATCCTTTAACTCTTGAAAACTCTTCTCACAAGCTTCGGACCATATAAACTTAGCTTTCTTTTGAGTCAATGTTATCAATGTAGAGGCAATCTAAGAAAACCCCTAGACAAACCTTCTATAGTAACCAGCCAAACCCAAGAAACTTCTAATATCCTAAGGAGATAGAGGTCTTGGCCAACTCTTGACCACATCCGTCTTAATACGATCTACCTCTATACCCTTACTTGAAACAATGTGACCTAGAAAAGCCACAGACCTTAACCAAAATTCACATTTCCTAAACTTTGCAAAAAGTTCATGGTTCGTAGAAATTTGCAACATGATCGTCAAATGATCAGTATGTTCATCCTCACTCCATGAGTAAATCAATATATTATCGATGAACACAATCACAAACATGTCAAGGTATTGTCTAAACACCCTATTCATCAAATCCATAAATGCCGCCAGAGCATTAGTCAACTCAAACGATATTACCAAAAACTCATAATGACCATACCGAGTTTGAAAAGTCATCTTCGGAATATCATCTACTTTCACCTTAAATTGGTGATAACACGACCGAAGATGAATCTTACATAAGTAACTTGCCTCCTGAAGTTGGTCAAACAAATCATATATCCTTGTAAGAGGATAATTATTCTTCATGGCCACCTTGTTTAATTAGCGATAGTCAATGCACATACGAAGAGAACCATTGTAACATCTTGCAACTAGACAGAACTAGCAGGAAGTTTAAAATCTGGAAATAGTTATTTTAGGAAAAATTTAAAAATTTGGAAATTTGGTAAAGGTGTTAAAGTGAGTTTTTGGTAAACTTCAAACGGCAATAATTCCTAGCTCAGGATGAGTTAGGTGTTATTCCAGATATGGTTGGAAATCCATTGGAATGATCTTTCCAACGCCACCAAGTTTGCATGATTCCGAGTTCGTATGAGAAAGTTATGGCCTTCGGAGGTTGGGTTGTTCGAATAAGGAAAGTCCAATCCGGATTTTAGAAGGGTAGTTTGGTCTTTTCCTTACCCAACTTAATTAATTTGTTTTTAGGAGTTTAATTGGGTAAAGTCAGATTTTAGTCAGTTTTAGAAAAGGGAATTTCACGCTAGGGCTTGGAGAAAAGAGAAAGGAGAAGGGGAAGCAAGAACGTTCAAGATTCATTCAAGATTCATTGAGATTAGCTTGTGGATTTCATCGGGGGTGATCCCTACAAGGTATGTGAAATCACATAGCGTTGGGTTAGTTCACCCACGCGCCAATCCTGATTCAATTTCAGCGAAGTTATTTAGATTTGAAGTAAATCCTTCAGTTCATGATAAATTTTCGTTTGAATTCTTGTGGGCTTTGTGGATTGGAGTTTATTGAGGTTGATTCATGTTTGTAGTAGTGTTTTGAGTAGAATCTGATATACTTTGAACAAATAATCAATTCTAAGTGTTTGGTAAAAGAACCCATGGAGTTTAGAGAGTTTAGAGCTGAAAAACAAAGAAGAAATTTCATCGAACGAAATTGGGAGGTGGTGGCGCGTCGCGGAGCTGGTTCCCAGAATTGAGAATTTTTGTTTCACATCGCGGAGCTGTCACGGAGTGTTTTGCCTCAAAAGCCATTTTTGAAACTAAATTTTTAAAACTTCTCTGTGTCGCGGACCCACCCTCAGATTTTGACTTTCGGTCATTTGCTTATGTTTAGATGTCTAAAATCATTCCTAAACATCATGAGATATTTCCAATCACAACCCTTGTATCCATAATTCAATTCAAGGACCAATTAAGACTCAACTCAAGAGCAGTTAAGATCAAAGTCAAGAGTCAAGTTAAGAGAAGTTCATAAAGTTTTCCAAAAGTCTTTTGCAAACGTTTTAACCTTGTTTTAAGACTTAAGTTTTGAGTTCAGTAAAGAGTAAAGTTGAAATTCATTTCTTCAAAAGTATAGGGGGACTAAGTATTCCCAAAGAGATTTAAAATGTTTTCACATTTAAGTAAGAATGGAAACTTAGATTTCCAAAGAGCCTTCGGGCTAGTTTTCAGAAAAGAATAATCGCTTTCTAAATGAGTTTCCAAAAGTCTTTCCAGATGATCTTCCCAGAGTCCCTCCTAAGAGAGAGATATACTTTCGTATATATCTTCTTCCAGATACTCGTTCGATATCTATTCCGCCATATAGAATGGCAACTGCAGAGTTGAAAGAGTTAAAAGAGCAATTAAAGGATCTATTAGATAAGGGCTTTATTCGACTAAGTGTCTCACCTTGGGGTGCTCCGGTCTTATTTGTGAGAAATAAAGATGGTTCCCTTAGGATGTGTATAGATTATCGTCAGTTGAACAAGGTTACCATCAAGAACAAGTTTTCTCTTCCAAGGTTTGATGATCTTTTCGATCAGCTTCAGGGTGCTTCTTGTTTCTCAAAAATCAACCTCAGATCAGGTTACCATCACTTGAGAGTAAAGGAATGTGATATTCCAAAGACATATTTTAGGACCACTTATGGTCATTATGAGTTTATGGTCATGTCATTCGGTCTAACCAATGCGCCTGCAGCGTTCATGGACCTTATGAATAGAGTATTCAAACCTTATTTAGATATGTTTGTTATCGTCTTCATTGATGACATACTAATCTATTCAAGGAATGAAGAAGATCATGCTAGTCATCTCAGAATAGTTCTTCAGAATAAGGAGTTATATGCTAAATTCTCTAAGTGTGAATTTTATCTTAAATCTGTGGCATTCTTAGGCCACATTATGTCTAGAGAGGGAATTAAAGTTGATACTCAGAAAATTAAGGTAGTGCAGAAATGGCTTGGACCCACATCTCCAACTGATATTCGGAGTTTCTTGGGTTTGGCTGGCTATTATAGAAGGTTTGTAGAGGGGTTCTCTTCTATTTCATCCCCTTTGACCAAGTTAACTCAGAAGACAGTGAAATTTCAATGGTCTGAAGCTGGTGAGAAAAACTTTTAGGAATTGAAAAAGAGGTTGACTACTGCCCCAGTTTTAACCTTACCAGAAGGTACTCAAGGTTTTGTGGTGTACTATGATGCATCTAGAGTTGGTTTGGGTTGTGTCTTAATGCAGAACGACAAAGTTATAGCTTATGCCTCCAGACAATTGAAAGTTCATGAGAAGCACTACCCATCCCATGACTTAGAGTTGGTTGATGTAGTATTCGCTTTGAAGATATGGTGGAATTACTTGTATGGTGTTCATGTTGATGTATTCACTGATCACAAGAGTCTTCAATATGTGTTCACTCAGAAAGAGCTTAATCTCAGACAAAGGAGGTGGTTAGAATTACTCAAGGAATATGAAATGAGTATTATTTATCACCCAGGTAAGGCTAATGTTATTGCTGATGCCTTGAGCAGGTTGTCTATGGGTAGTACTTCCCATGTTGATGAAGAAAAGAGAGAGTTAGCGAAAGATGTATAGACTTGCACGCTTAGGAGTCCGACTAATGGATTCCACAGAAGGAGGAGTAGTGGTATTGAATGGGGTTGAATCTTCATTAGTGTCAGAAGTGAAACAAAAGCAAGACCAAGATCCCATTTTTCTTGAATTGAAGGCAAATGTTCATAAGCAAAAAGTATTAGCTTTTGAACAAGAGGGAGATGGTGTATTGAGATATCAAGGTAGATTGTGTGTACCTATGGTGGATGGACTCCAAGAGAGGATCATGGAGGAAGCTCATAGCTCCAGATATTCCATTCATCTGGGTTCCACAAAGATGTATCGTGACTTAAGAGAGGTTTATTGGTGGAATAGCATGAAGAAGGGCATGGCAGAATTTGTCGCTAAGTGTCCAAATTGCCAACAAGTGAAAGTAGAGCACCAAAGGCCCGGTGGTTTGGCTCAGAATATAGAACTTCCGGAATAGAAGTGGGAGATGATCAATATGGACTTCATCATAGTTTACCAAGGTCTCGCAGACAGCATGATTCTATTTGGGTGATTGTCGACAGAATGACAAAATCAGCCCACTTTTTGCCGGTAGAGACTACCCATTCAGCAAAGGATTATGCCAGGTTATATATTTAGGAGGTGGTAAGACTTCATGGAGTCCCTGTTTTGATTATATCAGATAGGGGTGCACAATTTACTACACAATTTTGGAAGTCATTCCAAAAAGGCTTGGGTTCAAAGGTGAACTTAAGTACTGCCTTTCATCCTCAGACTGATGAGAAAGCAGAGCGCACTATTCAGACTTTAAAAGATATGTTGAGGGCTTGTGTGATTGATTTCAAAGGGAATTGGGATGATCACCTACCTCTCATTGAGTTTGCTTACAACAACAGTTACCACTCTAGCATCCAAATGGCTCCTCTCTATGGGACAAGATGCAAATCTCCTATTAGATGGTTTGAAGTTGGTGAAGCTGGGTTGATAGGACCAGATTTAGTTCACCAAGCTACGGAAAAGGTGAAAGTGATTCAAGAGAGGTTGAAAATGGCACAGAGTCGTTAGAAATCCTACACTGATATTAGGAGAAGGGAGTTACAGTTCGAAGTAGATGATTGGGTATATCTCAAAGTTTCACCCATGAAGGGGGTTATGAGGTTTGGTAAGAAGGGGAAGCTTAGTCCTCGATATATTGGACCTTATAGAATAGCCAAGAGGATTGGCAAAGTAGCTTATGAGTTGGAGCTACCACAAGAGTTAGAAGTGGTTCATCCGATATTTCACGTCTCCATCTTGAAGAAGTGCATGGGTGATCCTTCATTGATCATACCAACTGAAAATATTGGTATAAAGGATAACTTATCTTATGAGGAGATTTCTGTTCAGATTCTAGATCGCCAAGTTCGCAAGTTGAGAACAAAGGTGGTAGCATCAGTAAAAGTCCTTTGGAGAAACCAATTTGTTGAGGAAGCTACTTGGGAAGCTGAGGAGGATATGAAGAAGAGATATCCACATCTCTTTGAATCCGAAGAAAGTGCAAATCAAGGTACTAATTTTCTTCTTAATGCTCTTTAAATTATGAGTAAGCATGTTGTTTTTTGCATTTGCTTGTTGGGTGTTTGAATTTGATGTTACACCCTAAGACTAGTAAGAGTAATCTCATTCGAGGACGAATGTTCCCAATGGGGAGATATTGTAACATCTCGCAACTAGATAGAACTAGAAGGAAGTTTAAAATCTGGAAATAGATATTTTTGGGAAGAATTTAAAAATCTGGAAATTTGGTAAAGGTGTTAAAGTGAGTTTTTGGTTAAATTCAAACGGCCATAATTCCTAGATCAGGATGAGTTAGGTGTGATTTGCAGATATGGTTGGAAAGACCTTGGAATGATCTTTCCAACGCCGCCAAGTGCGTGATTCTAAGTTCGTATGAGTAAGTTATGCCCTTCGGAAGTTGGGTTGTTCGAATAAGGAAAGTCTAATCCGGATTTTAGAAGGATATTTTGATCTTTTCCTTACCCAATTTAATTAATTTGTTTTTAGGAGTTTAATTGGGTAAAGTCAGATTTTAGTCAGTTTTAGAAAAGTGAATTTCACGCTAGGGCTTGGAGAAAAGAGAAAGGAGAAGGGGAAGCAAGAACGTTCAAGATTCATTCAAGATTCATTAAGATTAGCTTGTGGATTTCATCGGGGGTGATCCCTACAAGGTATGTGAGATCACATAGCATTGGGTTAGTTCACCCACGGGCCAATCATGAGTCAATTTCAGCGAAGTTATTTAGATTTGAAGTAAATCCTTGAGTTCTTGATAAATTTTCATTTGAATTCTTGTGGGCTTTGTGGATTGGAATTTCTTGAGGTTGGTTCATGTTTCTAGTAGTGTTTTGAGTAGAATCTGATGTACTTTGAACAAATAATCGATTCTAAGTGTTTGGGAAAAGAACCCATGGAGCTTAGAGGGTTTAGAGCTGAAAAATGAAGAAGAAATTTCGTCGAACGAAATAGGGAGATGGTGGCGCGGAGCTGGTTCCCAGAATTGGGAATTTTTGTTTCGCGTCGCGGAGCTGTCACGGAGCGTTCTACCTCAAAAGTCATTTTCAAAACTAAATTTTAAAAATTTCTCCGCGTCGCGGACCCACCCTCAGATTTTGACTTTCAGTCATTTGCTCATGTTTAGCTATCTAAAATCATTCCTAAACATCATGAGATCTTTCCAATCACAAATCACAATCCTTGAATCCATAATTCAATTCAAGAACCAGTTAAGACTCAAGTCAAGAGCAGTTAAGATCAAAGTCAAGAGAATTCAAGAGTCAAGTTAAGAGAAGTTCATAAAGTTTTCCAAAAGTCTTTTACAAACGTTTTAACCTTGTTTTAAGACTTAAGTTTTGAGTTCAGTAAAGAGTAAAGTTGAAGTTCATTTCTTCAAAAGTATATGGGGACTAAGTATTCCCAAAGAGATTTAAAATATTTTCACATTTAAGTAAGAATGGAAACTTAGATTTCCAAAGAGCCTTCGGGCTAGTTTTTAGAAAAGAGTAATCGCTTTCTAAATGAAGCAAGAGGGGAAACTTTGATTTCCAAGATAGCCTTTGAGCTAAGTTTTTGAGCACTAATGTCAAATCACAGAAGAAGTATGTTTTTAAACATAAGAGCTAATATTATTATATATTTGGGAGTAGTATTGAGCACCGATATGGGGGAGAGGTCAGACAACTCACAGCCCCCATAAACCATGTAGCCATCATGGGTAGAAAAAGGGTCATACTTTTTAGATGATTCCTTTAGTGCTTTTTAGCATAGACTAGTGGATCTACTTAGTAGTTCAGGTCCTATGCCTTTGGCAAGGTATAGGATGCTCTGGAAAAGTGAGGGAAATCGTTATATCATCACAATAGCTCTTACATGATGGTTGTCGGTTAGAGAAACTCCCACAGAAGTTATTGTATTCTTATATACACAGTTATTTGTATTTTTACATACATTTCAGAGTTATGTTGTATCGTTGCATACACACAGAGTTGACAGCATGTTTTTAAATAGTTTGTTTCTTTATATTGCACTTGTTTTAAATTGCTTTATATTGAAATGAGTTCAGTCATGTTGAGTTGAGTTGAGCCAGGTAAGTTCTTCAGTTTCTTTTAGATCCTTCTCAAGCCTATGTTGTTTTAGCTTTCCAACTCGCATACTCGTACATTCAATGTACTGATGCCAGTTGGCCTGCATCATCTTATGATGCAGATACATGTAACTAGGATTGGCATCTAGCGCACCGTTGATCCAGCTGAGCACTTCAAAGTCAGTGGTGAGCCTCCTTGCATTCCGGAGGACTCCTTTATTGCTTTTAGTTCTTTTCAGTATTTCATTTGTTAGGATGATCGGGGGTCCTGTCCCGACATCCATCTCAGTTGTTTTAGAGGCTTCATAGACAGTCAGATGTTAGTTCTTTAGTCTTTTCATTGTCATTATTCCATGTTGAGACTTGAGTTTGCCTTAATGGCCAGTTGAATGTTCTTTTATAACATTCTAGTTTAGTATATAAACTTATTTTTGTTGAGTTTAAGTCTTCCACTGAGTAAGTAAGCTAGGCTAGGGGTTCACTTGGGCCAGCAATGGTTCTCGAGTGCCAGTCCCACCCAGGGCATAGGCTCGGGGAGTGACAACCATCCTTCTTTCTAACAAATAAAATTGGAGCACCCCATGGGGATATACTTGGTAGGATGAAGCCCTTATCGAAAAAGTCTCTCAATGGTTCTTTTAAATCCTTTAGTTCTATCGGAGCCATACGATAAGGAGGAATTGAAATAGGTTGCAAATCTGGGAGAAGGTCAATACCGAAGTTTATTTCCCTTTCAGGAGGAATACCGGTTAAATCATCTGGGAACACTTCCAGAAACTCATTAACAATGGGGACTGACTCAAGAGTAGGGTTTTCGGAATCCAAATCCCTCACCCTAACTAGATGGTAAATGCAACCCTTAGAAATCATCTTTCTAGCTTTCAGAAAGGAAACAAACTGGCCCTTAGGCATAGAATTCCCCCCTCTCTACTCTAGGATAGGCTTATTCGGGAACTGAAACTTGACTATACGGGTTCTACAATCAATAGAAGCATAACAAGAGTGTAGCCAATTCATACCAAGGATAAAATCAAAATCTAGCATATCAATCTCTACCAAATCAACAAGAGTAACTCTATGGGATAAGGAAACGGGGCATTTCCTATAGACCCTATTAGCCAAAATAGAATCACCAACAGGAGTAGAGACAAAAAAAGGATCTAACAACACATCCGGAAGAACATCAAACCTCATAGCCACATATGGAGTCACAAAAGACAAGGTAGCACCGGGTTGAGTAAATCATAAACATCAAGTTGGAAAACATTTAACATACCGGTAACCACATCGGGAGAACCCTCTTGTTCACCACAAGTCTGAAGTGCATAGAATCGGTTTTCCTTGGGAGCATTGGAAACCAAACCACTAGGAGGAGCTTGCTTTCCCTCTCTTCCCTAGCTGTAAGCATTGGGCAATCCCTCATCTTATGACCACTCTTACCACAACTGAAGCAACCATCTGTGCCGACTAGACAACTTATTTTATTATAGATTAGTAATTTGAAAAGAATGAGCTTAAGTCATAATTTTTGAATTGTATAGCAAGGTATGTAAGGCTATTCGATTCCATATTCGTTGGCCTGAAATCTGATATTTGCGATTAATAACAACGAAGTGAATTTCCTAAGTTTTATTCCTAGTAAAGGAAACATAGTGGCAGCGTACGATCTCCAATATGGATAACAATATTCTCTCCTCACCTTAGTGTGTCGAATTACTTCATTATATGTTAATTACTCTACATTTATGTAATTATCCTCCTCCTATGTGCTAGTATAGAAATGGTATTTGCAAACACAGGCTTGGTGAATTATCCTCGAAGTCAATTGAAGTCAATTCTGTCATTTAAGCTCATAAGTAATACATTGATGTTACATAGCTCCTTATGTCATTGTTACTACCTTGAAGTTATTATTCTCATGTCTTCTACTACTGGTCCGTAGTTCCAAATCTCAAAAATGATTATGACCACCAAAACAAAAATCTCAAAGATTAAACAAACTAAGTGAAGCAATTTGTATATATTTATGGGTGGCAGTCCAGGAGCAAATGCCTAGCATGGGTCAATCCCAATTGGTATAGAAGTGTGGCAGCTCAAGGGCGAAAGTCTAGCATGGGCCGATCCCAGTTTGTGTAATTATGAGGACAGCATCCCAAGGGTTAAAATGCCTCGCATGGGTCATCCTCTTCTACCACCGATCAGCTGGTCATTTGTATCACATGCCTTAGAAAGATCATAACGCACAGAAAAGTAAAGAAAAGAATGTAACATACATGATCCCACAAGAATACACAAAAGTGGTCTTCTGTTATGATCTATGCACTAATATATTGGTATTTGATTTCATTTGAGCCCTTGATTTACATATGTTATTGCCTTACATATTCAGTACATTTTTCGTACTGACGTCCCTCGCGGGGGACACTGTATTTCATGTTACAGACACAGGTACTCCAGCTAGTAGAGCTCCTTAGTAGGAGCAAAGGTACTCGGCTGCTATTGGTAAAGCTCGAGGTTGATCTGGGGCTTACCGAGTCTTTGGCACCTATTTTGCTATTATATGGTAGTTAAGGGTAAGGAGGGGACTTGTCGCACCCTAAACTAAGGTTTTCTATCTTTTAGACACTTTGTAGACTAATGTATATAGTTCAGTTGCATCTTGTCTCTTAACAAGTTGTGGCCTCAACGGCCAAGTCTTGTATATAAGTTTTGGGTCTACTTATGTTGGTTCGATCGCTGCATCCTATATGAACTTGTCACAACTTTAAATTGTCATAGTTATATGCTTAATAAGCACATGTTATATTTTGGTTCTCTCGAGCCTTTAGGGCATCGGGTTCCTCTCTGTCTTGATGGGAATTGAGGCATAATAGTAAAGTAAATCATTTGAAACAGTTAAGAACAACAGGTGGATGATTCCACCAAATTATCAAAAGGGGGTTTTGATATCAAGATTCACAATTGAACTAAAACTTCAGAACTTCAAACAATTAGGAAACAATCTAGGGGTGCATGGATTAGAATTGATGTAACATAGGGGTAATTGTGTTGCTCATTAGTGCAACAATCATGGATATGCTGGGTCACCTTCAATGTAACTAATCTTCTTTCGATCTCATAGTACCAATTCATAGAATCTCCTTTCGGTCTCATCTATGTAAATTCCAAACATACCCATTACCTTACGAAATCTCTCTTTCAAGAAGATTTGGGCAAATAGATCCGACCCATAATTTCTCTTTCAAGCAAATCATAGACATCAAACCTAAATTGCATGCATTAGACTAATTACTCACTCAAATCGATCTCTTTCGAGCATCAACCAAAGATCTAAACTAGAATTAAGTTTGCAATTTTAACCCATAATATAACTTCATGCTAATTAGTCCAAATCCATGAATGAACAGCAGTAAAACGAAGCAAAACATTATACCCAGTACATTAAATCAACACTCGACCCCATAATTGCACCCTCAGAATTGGGGTTTTGGCCACACATCACAAAAAGTAAATAAATTATACCTATCATGAGAGCAGTCATGGATGTGATGAAATTAAACAATTATAATCAACACTCACTTTGATTTCAACTTCAAATTGTCAAATCCAACAGCAAAACTTAAAACCCCAAACTAAGAATATTCCCCCTAAGAGTTCAAAAGTTCTTTTCTTTAAAACTCATACAAAGATAGGAACTGAAATTCTATTCTGAAATCTGATACATTTTCTCTCTCCTTTGGGATATTTATAGTTTTCCAAAATTAGGCCACCCATTCCGCGACGTTAGTCGGGCTCGCCAAGACGATCTGGCGAATCATTGTCTTCTCCTTAGCTCGTCTTTCTCTTGCTTCAGGCTTCACGTGTTTGAGTCTCATTCAGTGAGCTCATTTGAGTCTGCCTTTCACATTCAGCGGATCGTCGAGTACCACCTCTATTCGTCTTTTAAACCTTCATATTTCATCCAAGACTTGTCACCTTCGACGATGTTCATTTAGTTCGCCCATCTCTTTCGATGAGTCACTATTTTGCTCATTAGTTCTCCGAGTCTCGAATATCTTTAATTGTAAGCATTGTCACTTTAGGCGAGGTCAGGTACTATGGGTGATCCGCCCTTCTGGTTAGGTGACTGCCAGTGTGGAGTTTACACTTCTTTCCCTGTTTTTGGTCATTTTTTCAAGTATTCATCATTGCCTTGTCCCTTAGCCTTCATAGCTACAAATCATCAAAATATCATCAGAATAGGACATAATTAGACATTAAGGACACTAATTGTTGAACTAAAAAATGCCTCAAATGAGTGTAAATCTACCACTCATCATAGCGCTAGTCATAGCCCTAAGGTGCTCCATCTGAATTTCTTCCCAACTTCGATTGTAAGTTTCAACTTTGCAACTTTTAGCTCTTTTTGGGTGTTTTTCTCCACATTTTTACATGAAATACATCTAATCACATTTATTAGCTAAATATCAAGAAAATTACTATTACGCATAAAATGTATAGTAATTAAACAATTATTTTCCTCGAAACAAAGTAAAACATGAAGAAAAAAGTGGCAAAATGAACGTAAAATTAGCCCAAATCATGTTTTAATAAATATTTGTTGATAGTTAATTAAGAAACTCTCACACCCATAATTCAGATATGGAACTCAAAAAAATCAAAATATTTTCGACGTATTTTTACCCCTCACTCAATAATAATACAATTGATAACTATCCAAAAAGATACAAAAAGTTCCAAAAGACATGACAGAAGATGATAGACGATTCAAAAGATTCATTGTTAGGAAATTGTTGAAGATGAAGGAAGTTGATGGTATGGAGCAGGTTGAACGTGTACAACTTTTAATTGTTAAAGAGTTTAGAGTCACACTAGGACTGAACTATTAAATATTACTTGTCGACTAGACTGTTATGTCTTTTACTAGCTGAAGAAGACTAAGATAAGTTATTATAATTGTTGTAGTAGTAGTAGTAGACCTATACTCATGTAAATTATATATTTATATTATAGTATGGCTCTCCTCCTATATAAGGAGCATTTACTTGACAGTTTTAATCATCAATAGAATCCTTGATTTCTCTCTAATCTTAATGTGAGATTTCCACATAAATGACAGATGAAAGAGTATAGTAGGATATATATAAGATGGAGAACTTCACTATATATATATAAAATGGAGAACGTCGAAAACGCCGTATTCACATTCAACAGTCAGCACTATCTAAATAGCTTTATTACAGAGACGCTAGAATGTTGATGCGGAGACTCACTCAATCCCAGGACTCATCAATAGAATCCTTGATTTCTCTCTAATCTTACCGTGAGATTTCTATAGAAATGACAGATGAAAGAGTATAGTAGGATATATATAAGATGGAGAAGGTTGAAAACGCCGTATTCACATTCAACAGTCAACACTATCTAGATAGCTTTATTACAGAGACGTTAGAATGTTGATGAGGAGACTCACTCAATCCCAGGGCTTATTCTAAATCCTGCACCGTACAAAGCTTTCAGCCAGCCACTTGCAATAGATTCTTCTGTCTACTTAGACCTGAATTTCAATATTCCATTTGTACATCTCTTGTTGTGGAACTGGGATATTCATAGTCAGCAGTCCATATTCTTTGTTGTAGTTATAGATGGTTTCTGCACCATCTACTGAACATTTGAGGGGTATTTGGGAAATGTAAACGCCAAAGTGGCCACATCCCCTGACCTTGAGTGAGACTGTTGCAGTTGGAGATTGGCTTGTATCATCAGAATGTACTTCATGCTGATCAATGGCACCACCACTGTTGATCATATCCATCAGCCCAATTGGAGCAAAACATATGTTTCTCACAACTTCCTACACTTATAATAAAAAATGTCTAGTTATTTTTTTAAAAAAAGTGTTAAAGAAGCAAGTTAACAAAAAGGTGTTACCTTGACAGGAGAAAAGTGGAATACTTCATATTCAAGAACTTTAAGTGTTACAGGCAGTGAAGCACCTCTGGGTAGGAAAACCACTTTCCCTATATAATTAATGAAGGGTTAATTGCTAATTCTAACACCAGTCATAAATTGCTAATCCTAACACCAGTCATAGGCAATGTTAAGGAATTGATTTACCTGATGTAAAGCAATAGGCAATAGAATCCCCATTCCAATCAATGGTCTCAACATCAGTTGCTTGGACTGAAGTTGTAAGTGTGCCTGGGGATGCATCATGAATACGTGTCTTCTTTGTCGCCTTGCACCACCCAGCACCTTGGCAGTTAAATACACCAACCACACCACTGCATTTGTTCACGTTCCATATTTTAAGTAAGCTGTCCAACATAAAACATCAACGTTAAGTTTTAATATTTCATTACCATTTTACCCTTACTCTAAATCAAATTTTAATTACCTTCCAAAAAATAACAAATCAAAATTACCATGGTCAATGAGAATACAAACGTAATAAGCAATTTATAACATTTAATTTCCATCAAGTTTCTTAACTGCTACATGCGAGGGTCTACAACCTCCGTCCCTAATTACTTGTCCAATTTTCCTTTTTTACTTGTCCATTTTGACAAACCAAGAAAGAACAAAAATTAATTAATTTTGAAAAAGGTAGAACTTCTTGAAAATCTTAAATTTTTAATTCATCCACTTCATAATAATAGGGATAAAATGGTAAAACTCATTATGTCAATCATTGTTTTCTTAATAGATATGTCAATTCAAAAGTGGGTAATTAATTAGGAACCGAGGGAGTATTACCACGGTAAGTGAGAACACAAACTAAATAAGCAATTTTAACAATAAATCACCATTAATTTTAATAAAGACTCCTAATTGCTACAAGCCTACAACTTAAGGTTTTGCCATCTCTATCTAAACTTGGATATTCAAAGGTCTTTCAACATATTATATTATGGGATAGTTTCAAATATATGCAATAAATAAAGTTGTATTTTTATTTACCTAAAAATAACTAAAAGTAATAGAAAATATAAACGGACTATACATTATGATACACTCAAAAGATTAAACATAGTTTAACTACAAAATGAAGTATTCACTTACTATACATGACGTCTACACCGACTATTCAATTCCGACCAACTCAAAATCTCTTCTACACAGACGCAAATTATAGATATAAAATCCTCTCAATGTTTCGAGGATTTTGATAAATAATTTGCTCAAAACTATTCACGTTACGTCAAAATTTTAAATCAAGCTTTGAAACTTAAATGGCTGATTGATCATGGAAGAAGAAGGAAGAGTAAATTCCTTAAATAGTCATTCATGTTTGGGAATTTTCTCTATAATATCGCTTTTGTTTCTTTTAGGACCACAATATCACTCAACTATTCATATTTTCATCAAAATATATTCTTCTCTTCTAATGGGATACATTTTATATTATTATTATTATTTAACAATACAATAAAAGCTTGTTTAATGTCTCAATAAGCAATTTCTTTTAGGTATTCAATTGAAGAATTTACCACATGCTTAAATTTTATAAAAGGTTATCAAATTTTAAATTCAAATGAACTAATACTTATAATTTATTTTTAAAAAATTAAAAATTAATTATAAAAAATTAGAAGTAAATAAAATTCATAGACTAATTTATTAACAAAATTATAAGTAAAGAGTATTTTTTATTTTTTCAGTCAACCAGCTTCAATCCAATTCTTTATTTGCTCGACCCTGATATTCAAAAGAGTCTTTTAGAGTTCACATCATATGTTAAACGCAACAGCAGTGACATTCTTGTTGTTTCTCTTTATGTGGATAACCTTTTTATTAACGGAACAATGAAAGGCTAATTGATGAGCTCAAGCAAGATAAGACGCAAGCTTTCGAAATGTCTGATATTGGTCTTATGACATATTTCCTTGGAATGGAATTACACAAGGAAAAGATGAGTTTTTCATTTGCCAGAAAAAGTATTCAAAGGAAATTCTCAAGAAATTCAAAATGGAAAATATCAAAGAGATCAGTACTCCCATGAACCAAAAAGAGAAACTAAGTAAAGAAGATGAAGCCAAAAAAGGTGGAGGTGACGTACTTCAGAAGTTTCATTGGTTGTTTTTGTCTTACAATAACAAGACCCGATATATTGTATGTTGTAAGTGTTTTATGAAGGTTCATGGATTGTGTTAGTGAAGTACATTTGCAAGCATCCAAAAGAATTGTGTGATACTCAAAGGAACCATCACCTATGGAGTCAAGTTTTAGAAGAGTGAAGCTTTGTGGGTACTTCGACAGTGATTGGGGCGGTTCCGAGGATGATGCAAAGAGTAATACAGGTTATTGTTTTAGTCTTGGTTCTGAAATTTCCTCACGGAGTTGTAAGAAACAAGATATTGTGGCTCAATCTACTGGCGAAGGCTGAGTTTGTAGCAACTACAGCAGTAGTAAATCAAGCATTGTGGCTAAAGAAAATTTTGGTTGATTTGCATATGGAGCTGATGAGTCCACGATTTAGACTCATTTAGGGCTTTATTTGGATAGATTTAGTGTCCTCAAATGCTTATTTTGTGCCAATAACTGATGTAAAATCCTTGATTTCCAGGTATTTGGATTGAGGAACAAAGCATGGACACTAATGGGCAAAAAGGAACAAGGCAGCCGAAGGAACGAAGAAAAGAAGGCATGTTGATCGCCTAATCCATTGGGCGAGTCGCCGAATGGCTATTATCTTGCCTAAAGTTCCATTGTGCCAAGCCCTGAAGGCAAAAATCAAGTCGGCGATAGAAAGGAGCAGTCGGCGTGTCACCGAGTGGTTCCGCGATGCAGTGTTGGATCGCCCAAAGTTAAAGAACTTGAGGATGTTGAAGACCAAAGCCAAAAGGCAATGGAACTGACCAAAGGGCGGATCACCGAGTTGATCAGCGATCCCGACTTACTGCGCCGAATGGTCCTTCGCAGCATATTTTTGGCGACTATAAATACGTTTTTGAACATTTCAGTTTAGTATCAGTGATCATTTTAGAGTTTTCAGAATATAGAATATCAGTTTTTGAGTTGAAACTCTGAGTTTTGAAACAAACTTTTCCTTAGATTTGAAGAATTGAAGTTTTCCATTTTTTAGAAATTAGAAGTGGGTCTTTGAGATTCTTCAACTTGGACCTTTGTAAAGATGAAATTAATCTTACCTAGTTGATGGAAACACAATTTGGTAACGATTTCTATCTTTTTATGCTGTTTAACTAAAACCTCAATTATTGGGGTGTGATTATGTGATTATGGGTTGATTTAGTTTATGGGTATTGCTAATTGATAGTTTAAATGTTGTTTAGAAGTGATTTCAATCAGTAATTGTGGTTTAATTTAAAGGGTTGTAGTTGCAAATGCAACTCTACCTTCGTGTTTTTGGCTTGCTCGAGAGAGAGGTTTGAAAACCAAGATTACTGAATTGATGGTCTGTGGGTATTGGGTTGTCATGGGTTCAGCTCGAGAGAGTGAATCCTAAATCCTTTTCCACACATTCAGCTCGAGAGAGTGAATCCTAAATCCTTTTCCACACATTCAGCTCGAGAGAGTGA